>JAVQJS010042785.1:0-17509 GCA_036024795.1 Galaxias rostratus | reverse complement strand
TTGGAAATTGTTTTTGTGTTCATTGAGATATTGTTTAAAATGTTACTTTTCAAAGGGGGTGTACTCATTTACGCTGAGCACTGTATATATATATATATATATATATATATATATATATTTGTTTTTAAAAGGTCAGAGAACAAAATATGCTGCCCACCTTGCTCTTAATAATTAAACTTTTAAGAATCAACATTGAGATACTAAAAAGAGTGTACACATATTCCTCTTCCTTTAATTACTAAGCAGCAAAGTCTTTTAAAGACACTACTCAACAATCAATTATTGTTAAGAAATTGAATATCCTTTCACCTCATGATGTAACCATTATAATCAGCTGTTGCATTTGGTTATTCAGACAGACAAATCCTCCTGCCATCGCCACCATCCTCCACATCCTCTCGGGCAGAAAGGCTAACCATGTCAGCCACCCTTCCCAGGGTCCAGCTTCCTGATGGTTTTGAGAGAAAAGCAAGAAACAGACACACAGGCATCTCATATCATTTGATCCCTGTCGAATCCAGTGCTATCTCTCTTTGTCAAGGGACAACTGCTTGCAGTAACCCCACCCTGATTAGTTGGCAACCATTCCAAAGCACGGTGGCACAGAGGGGGACAGTCAGTTCATAGGGTGAGGAGAGGAATGTTTTTGAGTGAGGGTTCTTATGAGTTATCAGCAGAGTTCTCGTTGCTGGTTGAACTGGATGATGGAGGAGTAGAGGAGGCGGAAGTAAAGTTCATCCCTGATAATCCTGGAGGGTTCATGGCTGTGTTCTGTCCACTTAAGCTTTTTCTACACACTGGACATGTGTCATGCTGGAAAGAAGCAGAGAACCACTTGTTTAATAACCTTGATATGGTCACACTAAATTGTACAGTTAGTACAGAGGATAAATGGGAACCATTGATACTTTAGTCGACTAAACTAACAATAAACAAAATTAAAACTACATTTTTATATATGACCAAATCTAGAATGTAGTGGCCAAAAAAATTACACTAAAACCAGGACTTGAATGGGGGGGGAAACTAATAAATATATGGTAAATATATGCTAAAAAAACAGCAACAGACTTCAAAACAGCTACTAAGATTTCTCAAGATGTGCGTTTACCTGTTCAAGCCAGGGTACTATGCAATCGTGGTGAAACATATGATTGCAAGGAAGTTGCCTGACTGACTCTCCAGCACTGTAGTCTTCTTTGCATACAGGACATTCTAAACTTGAGGCTGAAACAGTCATTTTGTTAAATTAATGATAAAAAGGTCCTGACTTAAACCTGAATAAATTGGAAGGCCCAACGCTCAACTTACAATATGCAATGAACAAAAACAGAGGATGTGCTCCAAAAATGTGTAGACCATATAGTGATTGCTAGTCTTAAACTGACACATGTGTATTCAGCATGTCAATATGTAACACTTTAATATAGGCTTCACGCGCGCGCACGCACGCACGCACGCACGCACACACACACACACACTTGAACGTTTGTTGTAGAACATGTATATAACAAACAATTCATCCAACTGTTCTTGCGTCTATTGCTTAAATATTAATAAACAGTGTGCTAAAGTTACTAAGCATAAACATAAACATTTCCTTTTTCTAAAAGGAAAGAATGTGTTACCTCTGTAAGAAAGTTTTAGACCTACCACAATAAATAATTAAGGTTAGCCTACGTACCAACATGTTCCTCTGTGACTTGTACAGTCGGAAGGCTCTTGATCTTGTCTCTGTCTGCAGGCGGGGGGCCTGTGTTCTCAAACTGGTTTAATAACTGGAAGAACCAAGAAGCAGTTTCCATAAAAATGGCACTGGCTTTATAGAAGGATACAATACTATTGTTCTACTATGGTTTGCGAGTTGAACAAAACTTAAACACAATACATGTATGTCTTGAGATAAAAACAATAGCTTATTGCGAGATGGATCAACCTTTTAATCTGTTGTACCTGTGTAATGATTGCATCAAGTCCATTAGCACCCCAAGCATAATCCATAGGGTTTGAATGCAGGACTCCCCTTTAGAACAGCAAACACCAGTTTACTACAGATTCAAAAGCATTTTAAGTTTGTAATGTGATAAGTGCAAGGGCGAAACTTCTCTCATTTCACTCACCAGGGTCCCACCCCCATATTAGGCATGGCTGTAGGGGCGATAATTCCATTCACTAGTTGCTGGATAATTCTGGGAGAAAACACAACCCACTTAATTTACAAAACAGGCACGTATAATATATAAGAGAAACACATTTGTGGACCATTTTAATCCAAACGACTGTACAAGCAATGAGACCAAAAGCATTAGCTAATAGCCAGACACACTCACTAAATCATTTTCCACTATAAACATTTTTTGGGACACTGCTGTGATATATACTGTACAGAAACAGCTATAGTGTCCATCTTCAGTGGTACTTAATGTTGAGGTTCGCTGCAGCATGTAAAAATGCTGATAAGAATTTGTAGGTGGAATTTAGTTTTTTTCACTTGGGATTTTGAATCCATGCCCTAAATATAGTACTGTAAATAATGGAAACACATTACTTGTCCTCCTTTAATTAAATCAAACAGAACATTACACATCATTATGCACATAGTTGTTCAATATTCAGGGCAGCAGGTGCAGCAGCAACAAGCCCATACATTAAGCTTGCTTGGCTGCTAAAAGATGGAGCAAAAGCCTCAAGAACCTACTGGAAAATGTATCTCACCAGTCCAAACTGGTTGAAAAGACAAGTGTTGCTGTACACAAGTGCTTTCAGAATCACACCAATTATTTTTGTATTATAAAGCATATTTCCTGGTCATTCCTAAACATTGGCTGCCTGACGCAATTCTCACATAATGTAATGTAAATTTTTAAACACCATGGTCAAAGCAAATTAGAATGCAAAAATAAAACCTAAGAGGTGATAGAATCCACAAGACTGGAGACAGGCAAAACGGTAAACTAATGCAGCAGCAAGCAGTTGAGTAAGACGAAGTTCACGCTAGTCGGTGGGCAAGATCCTTACCCCTCTAAAGTGGGCACTCCCTCAGGCCTCCCGGCCTGCCTTCTGGAGCCATGGCGACCCCTAGGTTGCCTGGCACCATATCGCTGCCGTGATGCCATTTCCCTTTCTCTTCGGTTCTCCACCTCACGATTGTCCTCCATCCCCATCCCAGCACCAAAGTCAAAGCTGTCGTCGAATACACCCAGGGCAAACTGCCCGTAACCCGAGGGGAATGTAAACATGTGTTGCTCCACATTCTACAATGCAAACAAACAATAGTTGGATGATAGTTATGTTAGTCAATGTCTGGTTCACAATTCAGGCATTAATTCATTTAATTGTACTACAACAGCACAATGATTATTTTGTGCTTGCACATTTTAACATGACGGAAATGCAGACAGCAGACAATACTAGCGGCAATTGCCTGGGCAGATAGATGCAGGAATGAGTCAGAGCTATACAGAGATATTCATAAATGTAATACCTCAAATGGCTGCTGGTTCTGGTCCACACTAGGAACTGTGGACGTGGATCCATTTTCAGCGCTGTTCAGAGACAAAGCAAAGACAAACTATGCTTATGAGGGTTAAAACATAGGCCTATATGATACAACCGTACTGAAGTGTCTCAGTGGATGCAAATGATGTATTCTAAATCAGTGTTAAATGATCATCCAAAATAAACTATTTCATTATGTGAGTGCATTCTTATTACACACCTAAATCAAATACTATTACAATTTTTTAATAAATTGATTAAACAGTAAAAGCTCCTCATATGTGTCACTCACTAAAAGCATCTAATAGAATTAAATTAATACATTTTCAGTTGATATAACTGAGTTTTAGTGTTCAGTTGATGCTTAGGTGTAGCCAAATGACGTCTTCAGAAAGTTCAAACTTTGACATTAGTTAACTTCTTTTTCAAGGAAAAAGAATGCATGTTGCAACAGATACTTTGAAAAACTTACTGCCTTTACAGTTACATGATTGTTTACCCGAATTAAGGCTTAAATATAAAAAATGTGTATACTAAAAACTGTGAACGCGTCAAACTACTATTTTATGACACGGCCCTGGCAAAGGAAATAAACTTCTAGAGTTACGAACGACAGAAGGCCACTGTACCGCTTGCAATTGCGTTTGTACATAAATACATGCCAAAAAATAACCGTATTGAAAACACGTCTCAAAACATCCTAGTAAAATGTAGGTCCAATTGTAAGATCAATGATTAATTGTGACATATCTGCTAATTTAGCCTCTCAAGTAGTATAAAACAGGCATATTCTCTTTTTTAAAAAGGGTAAGTCGTTTTCCCTGCCTCCCCTCAACTGATTTAGCAAAAGTCAAAGCTCTGCCAAATAAATGCCTATATTATAGCCTATATTTAATTCAGAATTACCATGATCTTGTATTGCATGGCTCTTGTAGTTTTAGCAGTCTACAAGTAGCTAATCTGCTAAGGAAAGAAACCATCTGACCAATAAAAAGGTTCTCGTTTTCTTAATGCACGGATTTTTTAGGCACATATCCGTGGTCATGAATACTGGCAGTGCCACTCAACACAATCTTTAAGGATCTTCGGAAATAAATTATGAAAGGAAGGCAACTTTCCTCACAGCAATCTATAGGCTACCCAAAACTCGTGTGGTGCATGTTAAGTTCTAAATTATATACTTCAACAATATATTAATAGTTTTGCCCTGATAACTAAAAAAAGCCTGCTACAAAAAAAATATATTGATCCCTGCTGTTAAGTTGTAAAAGCGGTTGAGCCATTAGGGCTAAGTACTTTTCATAAACACATTTTGGTCCACAAATGTATTTGTTTTTTACTGCTGTATGCAAATTATTATAAGCGAATGTAAATCGGATTGGCCAAATAAGATTATTAACAGTGCATTCGGAAAGTATTCATACCCCTTCACTTTTTCCATATAATATTATGCAATAGCCTAATTTCAAAATGGATAAAAAAAATAATCTCAACATTCTAAACCCTATACCGCATAATGACAAGTGAAAAAAGTTTTTTTTTGCAATTGTATTAAAAATACAAATATGACAAATGAAAGTGTACTAAAGTATTCACACCTTTTACGCATTAATTTGTTTAAGCACCTTTGTAACAACTACAGCCTCATACTTGTTGAGTATGATGCTACAAGCTTGGCACACCTATTTTTGGGAGGTTTCGCTCATTCATAGATAATCTGATAATCTGAATCAGGTTGGATGGGGAGCATCGGTGCATAGCCATTTCCGGATCGCAACAAATGATGTTCAATCTGGTTCAAAACTAGGTTCTGCCTGGGCGACGAAAGGATATTTACAGACTTGTACCGAAGCCACTCCTTTGTTATCTTGGCAGTGTGTTTAGGGCCATAGTCCTGTTGAAACGTGAACCTTTGCCCCAGTCTGAGGTCTAGAGTGCTCTAGATCAGGTTTTCTTCAAGGACCTCTTTGTACATTGTTGAACTTTTCTATCCCTTAATCCTAACTAGTCTCGCTGTGGCTGAAAAACACCCCCACAGCATGATGCTGCCACCACCACACTTCCTTGTAGGGATGGAATTGGCCAGGTGATGAGCTGTCCCTGGTTTCCTCCCAACATGACGCTTGGCAAAGAGTTCAATCTTTGTTTAATCAGACCAGAGAGCGTTGTTTCTCAAGGCCTGAGAGTCCTTTAGGTTCCTTTTAGCAAACTCTACATGGACTGTCATGTGCCTTTTACTGGCGAGTGGCTTCAATCGGCCCTCTCTACCATATAGGCCTGATTGGTTGAGTGCTGAGCAAAACTTCCAATTGCGAATAATACTGTGCTCGTTGGGAACTTCAATGCTGCCTCAATTCAATTCTGTCTCAGAGGTCTAAAAACAATTCCTTGGACTTAATAACTTGGTTTGTGCTGTGAAATACACTGTCAGCTCTGGGACCATATATAAACGTGTGTGCCTTTCCAGATCATGTCCAATCAATTGAATTTACCACAGGTAGACTGCAATTAAGTTGTAGAAACGTCACAAGGATCAGTGAAAACGAGATGGACCGAAGCTAAATTTTAAGTGACACAGCAGCATATATATATATATCTATATATTTACTTTGTAATACATTTGCAAATGCAAATTCCCAAAAACGTTTTTCACTGTCATTTTGCCATATTGTATGTTCCGAATTTTTCAATAATTCATTTTGGAATTAGTCTACAACATAATTAAATGTGGAAATGTGGAGGGGTGTGAATACTTTCCAGATGCACTCCATATCTGAATGTAATGTTTATATCTCCGCAAAAACAGAAATGACAACTATGTAGTATTACTCAAATACATGGTCCTCTGTGGGCTTGTTAGATAGGAAAACCAACAGTGACTATAACTAGGCTCCAGCAGTGATGATTTTGCGCATCAGATCAAGCTAAATCGATTGTTATATTAAATCAGACATTTATTTAAAATATCACAAAAAAAAAACAATCTGACTTTTTAATGGCGTTGGTGGCATGCCACTGTCCTTTTGCTCAAGCCGGCATCATGCCACCGAACTTTTGGTCATGCCGACAGCAAGCCATGGACTTTTGGCAAATACTGTCATCAAACCACTGACCTTTTGCTCATACCATCGTCTTTTGGCTCATAAGATTATAATACACACACACACACACACACACACACACACACATACATATATATATATACACACACACACACACACACACACACACACACACACACACACACACACACACAGTGGTATGCAAAGGTTTTGGCACCTCTGATCATTTTCAAGATTTTTCTTTATAAATCATTAGTTGTTGGGATGTCAATTAAATATGTAATATAGCAGACAAACACAGTGATATTTGAGAAGTGAAATTCAGTTAATAGGATTTACAAAAAAGTGTGCAATAATTATTTAAACACAGGTAAGCAGGTGCATAAATTTTGGCACCCCGACAGAAAAATTACATCAATATTTAGTGGATCCTTCTTTTGCAGAAATAAAAGCCTCTAGACGCTTCCTATAGCTTCCAATGAGGGTTTTGATTCTGGTTGAAGGTATTTTTGACCATTCTTCTATACAAAACATCTTCGCGTCGAAAGGAGCCAGATGAGGTGGTACGGGCATCTTATTAGGATGCCTCCTGGGCGCCTCCCTTTGGAGGTTTTTCAGGCACGCCCTACTGGTAGCAGACCCCAGGGTAGACCCAGAACACGCTGGCGAGATTATATCTCGTCTGGCCTGGGAACGCCTCGGAATCCGCCAGGAGGATCTGGAAAGCGTTGCTGAGGATAGGGACGGCTGGAACACCCTGCTGAGCCTGCTGCCACCGCGACCCGACCCCGGATAAGCGGCGGATAATGGATGGATGGATGGATGGATGGATGGATGGATGATTATCTATGTTTCATAGGATGAAAAAGCACATGGCATGGTTTAATAGTGGTGTACTCTGGACTTTCCTCTTTATCTATTGTATATTGTTCTACTTCCACAGAACATCCATTCAAATATAGGTAAATTGTTTGCTACCCAACAAGAAAATATTATCAAATAAAAATATTTGTTTTAAAAAGTAGTGGAGTGGTTGGTTTGATTATATTATTTATAATATCTGTCATTTAAACCATTCTTACATAGAAAGTTGGAACATTATTAAATACTTGAAACCAATTTTGGGTTAAGTGGGTCAAAGTTTGAGAAATTTTCAAACTCCTTATTGCAATGGCACCCCTTCAAATGTGTGGATAAAGTTCAAAGTTCAAAGTGTTTTATTTGTCAAATGCACAGTATAATACGGGATCATTCTGAGCAAAGAAATTCTTATGACAGGCAGGTAACAACTACGTAGAACAGAGCCAAAATATCCATACCAGAAATATAAATAACACAAAAGTAACTAAGATATACATCATATGTACAGAGCAAGATAATTGGCAAAGAACTATGAGTTGGTTGCGGAGCCATCGTCAGTGCAGCCTTTCCACGGCGCACCTGGAGGTGTTATTTAGGATATGATCTTGAAGTGTTCTGATGTAGTTGTAATAAAGAGTGGATGGCTTTTCATAACCTTTCTCATGTTCAGGCTTCTGGCTTGAAATCTTTAAAACAGAAGTGCAGTTTGGCATCATCAGACCCAAATGTTATGAGACAGCAATTTAAATGTTTGAAGCCAGTCTAATAGATCTCATCAACCATGATACCTTCATTGGGTCGAGGAATGCGTCAGGTTTTATTTTAGTGCTCAAGGGAGGAACACTCACCCACATACACATACTTTGCTGACAGCAATATTAAAGGCTTTGTGTGTGATTCACACTGTCAGTCGACATCTGTCTTTATTGTACGGTTCTTTGGGGGAAAGACAAATGGCAGGTGACAGGGAACTGATTGTTGCAGATGCTGTCAAACAGTTAGATTAAGCTATTGAACAAAAACAATACGTTTACACATCTCTATTCCACACAATGTTTGGTATTTGTTTATCAGTGAACATTTTAAAAAGAATTGACAAGTGGCTTCATGACAGCCAGTGCTCAGAAGAAATATCTGTTCTGGAAGACTGAGGCAGCTTGAATTCAAGCACCACAAGGTGTTTGTTATATAAAAAATTTGGAAGCGGCATTGCATGCTTTCATGAGTTAATGAATGTGAAATGCCACATCTATTCAAATCCAACAGAATTTTGTAGAGACAGACTACAGTTGCATCATTAATGAAAGAGAATTGGGTTTTCAAAGGTGAAGTACTGAAGTAGCGCTGTTTGTATGCAATGTAGAGAAGGAGCTCAGTCTGTAATTCTTTTGTCTTTGGGAATATTAACCAATATATAAATAAGTCTTGGTCTATGAAGTTGGAGGGCACATGGACGTAGTAATTAAAACATGCAAACTTCAAAAGCCAACCTCCAAATCAATCTCATATAAAACACTGCCAAGCAGCATTCAAATATACTTTTTTTCCTACACCTTATTACTCTCAAAGTTCTTGTCTGAATTTGTAATTCTGTTTTTAATATGTTTATAGACAGTCTCTAACGCTGGGACTAAAACAAGCCCAGTGGAAGGATTAAGGCACTGGTACAGTGAGAGTCTCTCAAGTCATTTGTGCAGGTAATTCATTATGATGACACATTGAGGAGTGTGATGCTCGTCTGTGCTGGAAGTCCAATGGTATCATGGTCAACCCAGGATTGACCTTACCCTGTGCGGTCACGCTGAATGGCACTATAAATCGAAATGAGGCCCCTCAATGTGGAGTAGAGGCGAGTTGGAAAACAATTACTCTGTCTAGATAAGCAACAATGATAATGGCACCATGTAAATGACATGCTGAACGGCTTGCATGTCGTTGTTTTGCTCCTGTCCAACTTTAGAAATGATCATTTTTTTTTTATCTTTCATTCCTCACACACGTTTACGTTTGAATTATTTCTTTGCCTGGAATATGGTTCTACAATTATGATATTAAATTTTGTTTTACATTCGTTTAATTCAGTTTTTGATTAATTTCAGTTTAGAAAATTGTATTTGATTTTGGGGACTTGGGCACCAGGGGCACCAATTCAACAGAAAAAAATTCACCGTCAGCAGTTGGTTACACGTCTCTATTGCTTGGCTTCGCTGAGGTGAGGGGACTGCCAGCGTCAACTTAAACATGTCTAGTAATGACCAAAGACACAATTCACAAGTATGCATAGACACCATTTTAGTAGATATGAGTAGATTTCTATAAGAGGGGATTTTGTTTGCCCCCAAAGTTTGCTTTGTGCAACAGTTTTCCCTGACTTGCAAAGAAAATGGTGATTATACGCATCCATTCATTAGCAATACCGCTTATCCTATGCAGGGTCACAGGGGGGCTGGAGCCTTTCCCAGCCAACATTGGGCGAGAGGCAGGGTACTCCCTGTACATGTGGTCAGTCCAACCAGCCAAAACATAGGTACAAACAACAACTCACACACATTCACACCTAAGGACAATGTAGTCACCAATCAACCTGCATTTTTTTGGACTGTGGGAGGAAACCGGAGTACCCGGAGGACACCCACGCGAACACAGGGAGAACACGTAAACTTCACACAGAAATGCCCTTGGGTCAGGTGGGGATCAAAAGTCGGACGTTCTTGTTGTGAGGTAACAGTGCAAACCACTGAGCCGTCATGCTGTCTGATTATACACATACTAGTATATATTACAAATTTTTACCAGAAAAGTATGTTATTATCATTATTATTAGGCCTATTTGGGACACTTCATCCACACCAATAGTTGTGATTAAATGGACTTTTCTAGTGCCCAAATGTCTTGGGTATTGCAGTCCGTTGCGCTTGCGTACAACTTCGATTTCGGTTTACATGTCATATTTCTTATTATTATTTTGTATCATTAAAATAAAAGGCAGGATATTTCACGGGCATATACCACTATCTAGCATTGATCCTTTGTAGTTGCAAACATAAAACTGCGGCTGATGTAAACCGTAACTAGCTTACACAGTGCAGTCTATCTAAACTGAAAGATGAAGTTAGCCGCACCGGTCTGAGATTAGTGTCGCTGCTTCCAAAGCGAGAGCAGGCCCTATGACACGCAACGTTAAGTTTCCCTATTGCCAACGAATTAATCATATAGTGCATATTTACCCTTACCTATGCAGACAGGGTTTTAGCTATATTTGATGCTCTCACATGGTGACACGCTGACCTGATAAAATCATATTGTAATGATCAGGCATTTGCAACAAATTGCGCGGATGTAAATAACAAGTAGGATAATCCATCAACATCAATTAAGAAAGATGAAAGAAGGCAAGGGGGATTTGTGTTGATTAAATAGTTAAAAAGTAAAACAATCAATGCCTTCATACATCGACTTAAATGTGCGTTTCCCCGTTGCACATATTTATGCGATTGCCTCGTTACACGCAATACATTGTTATTTTGTTGTGGTAATGAAAGGAACATTTGTATTATTGCTTTATATTTTGGTACGTGCAATGGAGAATGTTTCTATTATTGATGACTGTATTTGTGTGTGCCAGTGAAATAAAGCACTAACATTTAGAGAATATTTTGTAGTAGTGTGAATATTTTGCATGTACATAAGAAAATTTGTAATGGTCGGAGAATACTATGGGGTGCCATGTGCCCCAAAAAACATAGCATTTGCATGTGCATCTTTTCCCAGATTTAACATTAATCAATTTTTTTCCCCTTAGGTTTATAAATATTTGAAAAAAAAAATAAACACATTTTAATTCGGAGTTTCAGCTGTCATTTAACAATATTTTTTTGTGTGTGCAATTTTCCTTTTTATATGTAATTTATATGTAATTTATATGTATTCAGTAGTAGAGACAAACTGATATGGCGTCCAATCAGAGGAGCTTCTCATTCTACATGAGATGTGGTATAAATATGCGGTAAAGACGCAACTTTGTTATAATGTTCCAAAGAGGTTATGAACTGCTCGTTGAGAGTTGCATTCGGTTTCTACAGTCCAGTCCTGATCAGCCCTTCTGGGACTTATCTTGGGTACAAAAGAGATCAGCTCTTCAGAGCAATAAATGTCACCCTAAGTTCTCACGCAGTCTGCCAAGACCTACCAAGAAACACAAACAAGGTTTCTCAAGTATGATTTTTATCTGCACTCTAAACAGATGAAAAACGAATTTAATAAAATACTCGTGTGTATTCCAAAAAGAGCTTATGCTTGTGCAAATATGACTGCTTTAAAAAAAGGGAAATCTACTTATGTGCACTTGCCATAATAGCTCAAATTCTACTTATCCTACTTATTACACTTACTTATAAGCATCTAAATGCAATTAGCATCATGGAGAACATTGCTGACCCATTAGAGCAAAGAATGCTTTTGCCACTGTTTGAGTTTGTTCAAAATAACAATAGCCCACAATTTGATAACCTCAGGTTAGCTACACTTATAGCATTTTTATCAGCTTTTCATTCATCCATTTCCAAGAACAACTAGGTACAAGCCATTCAGAGATTTGTTGAAATTGGCCAATTGTAACTATTTGATGAACAGTGAATCTTTGAGACAGTGAGAACATTTGCTAATACTTCAGCTTAGCAACATGTTGATAGCCAGTGCTTGATACATTGGCCTCATTACATGTAATGATCGGTTTTATGAACCCCATAAAATGAGAACGGAAAGACCCCCTGCAACCATTTTCAACTGAGGCTTTGTATTTGGTTGGAGCAATTTGTCCTGCTCTGTCACCAGAGGCTTGTTGAGAATGAATAGAGCAGAACAGAAAAATGAAACATGGTCTTTTAGTTGGCATTGTATTTCCCTTGTTTAAGAGATCACCCTTAGGCACATGCTTTGGCACAGGCTCCCCCTGCCCTACAACAACCATAGCAGGAAATTGGGTTCCTGCACAGCCGAGTGCCAAGTGTCAACATGGTATTGTCTTAAATGTTTGGCTGTCTGATTTGTTTTGACATGGGACAATAAGCCAAAGCACAGGTCGTAATGCACAACTCACTTTACTCACCGAGTGTAAAATACATGTTTTATGTGCATGCTTGTCCCCCACTGGGTAAGTAAATGGAGTTCGTAACGGAAAGTTGATCAGAAGATTTGGTAAGAAATCCTGTAGTAGAGGAGAGCAATAAAAGTTGTCACATGGCTAAGTTGTCAGGCTGTTCATATCTAGATTACCAGATGTGCTTTCTCAAAAACCAAATGCCCACTTTGAGTGTCCTGTTCAATGGTACATTCATTTTCCATTCACATGCGTTCATTGTCACTCTAATTTGTGGAGGTGCACTTTTTTTGTGCCACCTTCAAAATAAAAAAATATACATTTACATGTTATGCAATAAACTCTTGTGATGAATTTATTTTTCATTAAAATCTTATACTGAGTTATACAGATGAAAGTCTTTCTTTTGATACTTAAGTTTAGCAAATGTTGAGTATTAGCTAACATGATTAGTGAAATAGTTGTGCCACTTGCTCTGCCAGCATTATTTTTTTGATTGAGAGGTGTGGTTTACCAGATTCTCTATGCATTATTGTTTTTATTTTTGGTTATTTAATAAAGTTGAACTTGGTTTCAAATTATTTTAAGTAAAAATAAAAATTTACAATTAATTAGCTGTTTTCTTATTGGTTAATGAATCAGTGTGACAATTTACCCCATATGGTGTGACAACTGACCCACTGATGGGGTTAATTGTTAAAAGTGGACGCTCTATATTTAATGGTCTACAACTCCATACAAAACAATTATGTAAAGGTATAATTAATACAAAACATGTGTCCAAGACTTCATTCTTTAATTTGGTATGGCATGTATATTGTGATGTATTGTGCCAAATACATAATAGACATTGTGAAAAGCATGACAAAATGCCTCACTTTCTCCAACTGTGTTTAAGACAGTCATTTACAGCATTTTCCTTATACTGTGTATGAATTCCTAACAACACGGAATGTTAATAAGTTAAGTTGATCAACAAGAAAATTTGATTTTGTTCTGTATTATGAAACGTGGCAGCAGTGTCTCAACAAAAAAAGGCTGGCAGTGTTTGACAATGCTAAACCAAGGCCTTTCTTGGTGTTCTGTTATTCCCTGTTGTAATTGGAAACGCGTTAGTGGCATGACATTCATATTTTTTTTACGTAATTTTGGTTTTACGTTAGTCTTCTCTTTCTAAGACTCCATAGTAAACAAATCATGACCTTCCATCTGACTATTGTAACTTGTAAATTAAGTCCTGTCTGGGGTTCCCAGCAAAATCCCATCAAAATCCAGCTAAATATCTTCAACCGGTGTGTCTGGTTTTAGTGCAACCATCAGTTTTAGCTACTAGAGGCAGTTCATCTGTAGGAGGTGACTTTAACGACTCCTACAGTTAGCTTGGTGTAATTATTTCCCCAAACCATTGCAAAGGGGACGAATATGATCCCTGCGGCTGCTGCATATTACTAGCAGGATCTATATTCCAAGTATGAATGAGTATCTTCTCCTGATTTAGTGAAACACTTCCTTGAGGCATAAAGCAGTGTTGTGGGAGATCATACCCGGTCGTAGACAACATTTGTGTTAAATATTGGGACTAAAATATGCTAATGTGTAACAGGTTGTCTATGATAGCTTTAATATTGCATGTGTATTTATTTTCTTTCTTCTGTCTATTAAAATAGTGATTATAACTATAGTTATCATTTATTAATTTTCCTTTCACATGGTTACAAGAAATGGTTTGTAACGTTTGCTTTTTTTTATCTTTTAAATATTTTTGCAAGCTCAAAAGAATACATTTCATATATCAATGGCAGGGTTCTGGGAAAATTCTTTTGATCTAAAAAATTCTGACTTTATTAAGATTTATTAAAATAGTAAAGGCATGTGACAAATTACAATGTAGTTTATCCTACAAAAAGCATTAAAAAAAAATCCGAAAGCGGAACAGTATATGACTGGTCTTGATGAACAAGTGTAAGTAGGTGATGTCTTAAGAATGGTCTTAATCTCAGTTTTATAAATAGAAATAATGTTTTCATGCTAACAATCCATCAGTGAGGTTAGTTGATAACAGAATGTTTTAGTATACACTCATAATGTACTCTAAATATGTAATATCTTTGTGTTATTTGTGACAGTGACAGGGATGATCCTTTCCTGTAAGAAAACAATTTTACAGTCATCATATAATTTGATTGAACGAAGGACTTTTCCTGCCCTTGTAGGCATTGTAGGTATGTCATGGACAGAAACAAAGGATAAGGTCATCATCAGTAATATCGAGGAGAAATAGGATCAAAATGCGATCACAGCAAACTTTGCTGCAACACTTAAAACAGAAAGCAAATTTTTATAAACCCTCACCCTCAAGTTCAAAGGGAATGGAAGGTCACAAATATGAGCTGCTTATTAATTGAGGTTTTCTGTGAGAGGAAGACTCAGCATTATTAATAAGTCATGCCTGTCCGTTCAAGGAAGCATTCTAGATGCCATCGTCTAATTTGGGCCTCACCTGGTTTTGCTGTCACTGGTGGCATCTGAATCAGCCTCTACAAAGCAGAGTCAGCAAGATGTTAATGGGGACAGTGACTTGTTTTTTTACCATAAGAAAGTACAGCTTGCACATTCTTTTTAAAGACCTGAAAGCAGTTTGAACAGACTGATACACAGAGCATTCCAAAAAGAGCTTGTGCTTGTGCATCAAATTAAATTGGAGAAATATCTTTCTATGCACTCTGGTAGAATCTTTCACTTTCTCTAAAGAACAGCCCCACTGAAACAGACAGCCAAGTTCAACTTCATGCTCTGATGACTTCTTATTGATCCATGTCATTAATTAGATACTAACATGATATTATTCATCAACCTAGATTCACTGAATTTACCTGTCAGACTTTACATGATTTGATCAATATCTGACACAATTTTCAACAGATTGATTTTCACAAGAATGTTTTATTATATTCATACTTATTTTGTGAGAAAGAAAACTAATTATAAAGAATCAGCAATTAAACCTACATATCACATAAAATTACTATAGGAACTGAGCACAATACATTTAAACAGCATAACAACAATTGCTCACTTTTGATGGATTGGAATTTCAAGAACCCACACTGGTACAGTTGCTGCAACAATAGAATTACCGTTAATGTGTATATAGGGATGTTTTATGGATCTGAAGTGATTAGATAGAGATTTCTGGCACACGTCAGTGTTGAGGGAAAAACTATGGAAGGTTGTTATTACTGTTATTTTCAATTTTCAGAGGATAGAAGGTTATTATGTTCATTATACCACATTCCAAGATTCCACTTCAAAAGACAATATTTTAGAATGGTCTTGGTTTGAGAGCAGATATGTCATCAGGGTTTTCAAGAGTGCACCCTCCATCCCAGACGTTTCAATGACGTCTCAGAGCTATCCCCTTCCATAGCTGCTCTCGGCAGGGACAAAATGTTTATTATAATATTCTTAAATTTTTTTTTTTTTAAACTGAGATACCCCTATGCCTGACCCTCATTCCTATTCCTGCGGGCTTTCAATGCCAACTCTGCAGGGATACGTACCACTTGAAAATAATATAATCTTTCCTTACTCTGTTTCTGCAGGCTTGATAAATGACACTCTGCAGGAAAGACTTACCTACTATACCTTTGTCCTGAGATTAAACCACGTCTTGGTTTTTCAGCATTATGTTCTTTACTGTTGTGCCCATATAGGATCCTTCCTTTTCTGCCTTCTTTCTGCTATATCTGCAATAGCTTTTATGGTTAGGCACAAATCTTATAAAATGTTGTTTGTAGTTTTGTTGTTGATATTGCCACAAATCCACAGCATAGAATTTCCACTGGGCACATTTTTGTTCACAAACCTCAATGTGCTGTCTCAACTGCTAATTTGCTATAGCCAAGTTTCTTTCTTTCGTATGCCTCCTCTTTTGTTTCTTCCCACAGGACTGTTAGCTTTATAAAAATAGACAATTTGATGTGTGTTGGACCAGAGTAATAAGTGGTCTAAAGTTGGTTGTTGCAATCTCACATGGGATTCTCAGTTGTTGCCGGACATCAGTAAGCATTTTCAGATCGCATGCTGCCCTCAGCTGCCCTGAGCTTTGTTTTGCTCTACAACTCTTCTTTCCAAGAACTCCCTCCATGGTAAATGTGGTGCAAGTCACCCTCTGTTCCAGTGGGCAGGGCATTAACTGTTGAGCGCCTATGCTCTATTGCTTCCGTCAAGCATTTTAGCACTTGCTTGTGGCGCCAGGTTTGTTTTCCTTGTGTAAGGCTCGTCATGCAACCAGCCATTATGTGTTTGAGATAAGATGTCTTCCCACAGAGAGGGCAAGTTGAATTCTCACCTACCCATTGGCTGAGATTTGTCAGTGTTGGCAGTGCGTTGTAGGTTACCCTAACTATGAAGCTATTTCTTGTCGATTACATTGTTATCACTGTGACAGACAGTGATGGTGAAGGACATCAAGAGTAACATTAAGAGTTGAATTCAACGTTCGGTTGGTCAAGGAGGCAGAGCGGGTACATTGCATCTATGCCATCTGATTTACACAGACTAGACCTCCTGTGTGATTACCAGTGTTGATTTGCCCAGCTGTTCCAGGGTGAGGGGGCACAGCTCTGGTTTGTCTGATCTGACATGACAGCCGCCAGCTGCTCCAGTCACAGCATCCACTTGTCCACTACTAAAGATGAGGCCTTACACTGGACTTACACTCATGTAATACAGGTTAGAAAAATAGAGTATAGTATTTTCATATATATATTTACGTACAGTATTTATGTATCTTTGAGAAGACCATGAGTGGTTTTGGTGTTCCTCTTAAGTAACACTTCAAATATTGTTAATCATCAAAGTTCAAAGTTCAGTGTTTTATTTGTCAAATGCACAGTATAATACAGGATCATTCTGAGCAAAGAAATTCTTATGACAAGGCAGGCAACAACTATGTAGAACAGAGCCAAAATATCCATACCAGAATATA
>JAVQJS010042776.1:0-7500 GCA_036024795.1 Galaxias rostratus | reverse complement strand
GGTGGGGATGTTGACGTGTGAGTTTAAGAGCTCATCAGAGTGTGGTCATTGAAGTTAATTAAACTGGCATACACTGAATAGTTTTGTGGATGGAAAAAATATATCCTTTTAATATTTTTAAGATTCGCAGATTATCTCGAAATCTTTACTGATAACGCCCTCATTTCCTATACAATATGGATTTTACCTGTCTAGTTGACGGACTTAGTGTTTTATTTACTGTTGAGATAAATCCAGTGCACTCCATTATACATCCCCCCTGGGAAAAGCGTGAGGTTGAATCCAGGCCAAGCCTCCTAATCGGCTTTATCTCAGGAAGCTTACGGCCAATTAGCACGTCCAGAGTCATCAGACTACGTCGCGCTCCTCCGCCACTCTCTGGATCCTTGGGTTCAGCTTGCACTGCATGTGACTTTTGACATCTGTGACCCCACACAGCTTTTATAGATTATGTGGGGTCTTCTCACCACATTCGGTTCCTCCGCCGAGACAGCTGTAAGTTGGGAGGGAAACTGCTTATCTTCACCAACTTCGTAATGAGGGAGTGGAGGAGATGGTGTGTGTCTAATGAGGTTTAATAGCAATGGAGAGTGCCTCATCAGTTTTGGGAATACATTACATAGTGTCGAAGCGGCTCTTTTATACTTTTTGCATGGCGTCTTGGCAGCATGTCAAGTATTGTGGATGCAATTAAACAGCATAGTTAAACTAGTTGTGATATTTAGAACGAATACAATTCTTCCAAACGATCAGCATTCAGGATAAGAGTTGGGTTGAATTATAACACAGCAGAGAGCTGGAGACCATTTTGGCAAATTGTTTATAGTCACACTTGCTCAAACCAAGTCCATTAGTGCTGAACACCACCAGCTTCTGCTGCCTATCGAGCTTGCACACAGATAAAGATGTTGACAAATTGATTGTCATAACAGTCTTCCTTCCTATCGATCTATTGACAAGTAATCTAAATATAAAATATGTTCTGCTTTTGATCAAATGCTGTCTCTCTTTTATTGCTAATGACCATTATACATTACATGCCACAGCAACAAGGCGCTCTCCATGTTCAGCAATTTTATTTAGCTGCACAGGCGGTCTAGGTGTAATCTTTTTATGGGCTCTCATTTTTGGCATATGACCAATATGGATTCCATCCGTTTTTTTATTGGCCTTATTGTTATTTCAGTTGTGTGTTTTTTTTCCCTGAGTGTCCTGATCCTGTTGACACACAACACGACCCTTAGCCATAACTCAAGGTTGCTGTTGGGCAAGGCAGTCCTACAAAATCAAATGAAATATGAATGTGCCATCTACTGCCTACATACTCATCAAAGATTCATGTCATTATACTCTCAGATACAAAGCGTTAGCAAGCCATCATGGAACTCGTGTTCATTTGTGGATGACTGGAGTTGACTTGGAATCCACTTAATGTTGGCACCTGCCCAATGGAGAGAAGCTGTTGGTATTGTCTTTAGATTAATTAGAAATGTCTGTAGTGCAGGAATCAATTAGAAAATCCTATTTACTCTGGTTTAATTGGGACTCAGAGCGTGACATGTAATAGATGCAGTACTGAAAGAGTGAGTGAAATCAAGTCTGGAATAACAAAAATTGTGTTTTCACTGTCCTGTCAGTGATTTAGCACTGTGCCTCAAACGTTTAAAACATGAACAGTGTGATTTTAGCGGCACACATTTTCCCAGCCGTCATGTCCTTTTGTAAAATCTATTGCTGTACATTACAGTTTTTCCATTAAAGTACCCCACCACATGCATGCCAAACATATTTGGGCCAATGGTTGCTGCAAGGCTTGTGTTCAAGTGCAGAACCGAAGCCTAGAGTAAGCACAAGCAAACCACTAAATGCCAGTTGCAGTGGCAGGCCTGGACCCCCTGCTGTGGTCACGCTGTGGGTTAGCTATGCTTCTGTGTTGGGGGCTAATCGCTGTTTTGATTAGTCTTTTTTACCCAATCTGTTTGGACTTGGGGTACCGATCCCACGGCCATGTAGTATGAAAGGATTTATCAGCTTAAGCCGGTTGTAAGGAGCACAAGGTCTCATCTTTTCTCTGAGGAGAGAGAGCGGCCCTCGGACACAAGTGTCCAGGCAATTAGAGACGCCGCGCCCTCAAAGACAGATTACTGGCACGGAAAGCCGTGGCCGAGCTCTTTCTCTCCAGCAATTGTTAACGCAAGCTAAGAGCTCAGCCGCATGATGATTGGCCATTCTCAGCAGGCAGTGGAGCAGGAGATAATTTGACACAGGCAGGGAGTTCCTGTGTGGGGGAGGCCAACAGGATGCTTTATAAAAAAACAACCGACTTTTTATGAACTGTTTCTGGTTCTTTTTAACCCTCATCGTTAGAATGTGCTTGAATTAATATTTTGGCTATGTGGCTGGTACTCTATAAATGCACTTGTGCATTCTGGGTGTTATTTATTGTAGAGTTTTCTTTTCCTTTTTTTGTTCTGTCCTGCTGCCTATATTGGCTAGGACACTCTTGAAAAAGAAATTCAATGGGACCTTTTGGTTAAAAATAGGTTTTAGATAAATATTTAGCAAATCCTGGTTAAGACTTTTCCAAATGTGGTGCTTGAATCTCACGCTAACTAAACGTAACTGCAGGACCACAACGGCTGTAAAAGTGTGATCCCACTTCCATGATAAATTATCCCACTACCCTCCCCTAAAAAAAGGTTGATCACAGAGTGTTGTCCTCCTTGATCCAGCAGGGTGTTAATTCTAGCTCTAAAGGAGAACGCTGAGGCCCAGTTATTACACAGATTGAATATTTATTAACCCTCCCTCAGCACCACGGCCCACCGATCTCTCACTCGCCACCTGCTCATTTGACAGTCCCGCTGCTTTTTTTTTGTTGGGGGTGTTTCAGAACCAGCAGGTGTGCTTTTTAAGTTCAAGGGCATTCGGTTCAACACTAACAGACCCGACTCTGTAGTGATCAGACAGCTTATTTTCTCCAGAGACAGATTGTGCCCACTGGAAGGTCATCAAGCCTTCAATCCTGCTCTGTTGTTGCGTGTGCATGTGAACTCCTGTAGAGGCATCGGAAGCTGTGAACTAGAGCAGAGGAAAGTCTTACCGTAGAGGAGAATGTTATAAATCAAGAATGTCGATCGTCCTGATTCCTGCCAACTTCTTTTCCTGTCTTTTGATCTTTTATATTATTTTTGATGAATTTTATACGACAGTGTTTTAATGGCAAGGTTTGTCGGCAAGATATGTCTTAAAGTTCAGTACTAGCCAAGAATGATAGTTAACAGTGAAATTATAGTGGGTTATAAAACTATTAGTTAGGAGATGTGTGTATATGCAATTCATAATGACTACACTTATTTGGTCTACAATATTCTTAATACAACAAATCCTTTAAACATTGTAAAACTTATTTTGTGCTCTGTATCTGTGTTTATCTCTCTGGTTCAGCCCTGGAGAGAAAAAGTTCTCCTCCACCCTGTATTCCATTCCTCCCTCCAGGTGTTGCTACTGAATCTGCAGCCAATATGTTTTTCAGATTGATCGAAATCTCATACAAAAATTCCGTTGGGGAGCAAATTCACTTTCCCAGAACTTCCTATGAGTTGTCCCACTTGAAAACATCTGTATAGTGTTCAGAACATTATACGTAGATATTCAATGATACTGAAAAGAGGCTTAAAAGAAAAGAACCCCCCTCCTGCATCTGGTGGTAAAATGCAGAGTGTTGCTCAGCTAAGATCTGCCAGCAGGTTAGAAAATATGTCCTTAATGCTCACTGTAATTATCCTCCCTAATTACTGGCTTTGGTGAGGATCCATATCAAAGCAGTGTGATAATCACTTTGGATTGTCTAAAAGGCTATTAGTGGTGAACCTAAGATTCTTAAAAGGTTCAGCTCTGCCCACTGTCTAAATGGATGGAACCGCCTCTGGAGGGTTTTTGTCCCGTTCTTGATGTTGTATTTTGTAAATGTATTTTCTCTTTAAATTACGAGAACTTGGGTTAAAGGTAAACATTTTGTCTTTTAACCTTGCAACTTATCCAACATGCTCTTTGAGAAGCCAGGGAAGGACATACAAGCATTCATAAAGCATAATTTATTCATTTTGATTAATCAACATTTAAAGGCAGATCAAACAATGCTCACATGTGGTATACATACAATACAGCTCCATGTCGTGGCCTGCTACTCCATGACAGTTGGCCGTTTCTTTCACAGCTGAGAGCACAACCAAGTTATTTAGCTGGCTCGGCCAAGCTTGGAAACTAGGAAAGCAAAGCAAGTTACGTCAACGTATTACTTGAGATAAAAGATTGTAGGCCTATTGAATCCAATTACGCAGCAGTTATCAGAGATGCACTAAAATATTGAGTTATAGATGAGAAAAATCCTCAAAGGATACTCTAAACATCCGAAAGATAGCTGAATGAATCAGTGATCTTAGGTTTTGCTGTATTTTTTTTAATGGGCCAATGATATAAATCAAAGTGATGGTCAAATTTACTTTGCTGAATAATTTAAGTAATTTGTTGGTTAAGCAAGCAGAGTATTTTAGTCATGTTAAAGCATTTCTTCTCACCCCCAACCACACAACACACACATGCAAACCCCCCCCCCCCCACACACACACCTTGGATTTTACCCTATAAGGTGTAACCTACTATTTGATTGCATTATGACACAAAAAGGTCGTTGGTGGTTTTTAGCTTTGTTTTGTTTTGCTGTTCAGTCTCCCGGAATGGATGTTCCCATTTCGATCTTCCTCTTCCTATTTTCCTTTTGATGTACCCATGAGTCACTTTGGCCTTGAAAGCCAAACTGAACTAGAATATTCCTTTAATTAGGCTGCCATGGTTCCTTTGTGATTCCAGATTGTGGGGAGGCTGATAGGAAAACAGAATGTGTTGGGAGTCAGATGTTGTACCTTTTTGTTTTCTTTATTCTCTTCTGAAATGCATGGCTTAGGAGAAAAAGGGGAAATGAGCTTCCCAAAGATGTATCCAACTTTGATCTCTAATTGTCAGCCATTGCATAGCTTGACAGTTGATGTACATTCTTTGGACTCGCAAACTTTTACATCAAGAATTATGAATGAATACAATGTTGCCCTGTTAGATTCCACCAATAAATGATAAGGAATAAGTTAACATACAATTTTCTCAAAAACTGACTGCCGTTTCTAAATAGTAGAAATCCACTGCACTAAAAGCCTGAACTATATGCCACACATGGCTGTACTGGAGTAATATTGACACTGGATTTTGGGTTACACTTAGTGGTAGCAGCTGAGGTTATGGGGGAGTGCTTCCTTTGGTTTTGGTTGGCCCTTTGTTAACAAACAGTAACAGGAGCCGGGGTTCTACCAGGAGCCATTGCCTGCTACTAGGCCCTGCCGTATGGGCAATGTAAATACTATGCCTCCATGTTGAAATAATTGCTGTTAACTGTTTGTTTACTCATTCCAGCACTGCCACTGCTGTTGTTTGGTTTTTAAAATCATTTAAGCAGGATTTAATGCTCATGTACATTTGTTCTAATTGAGGGACCATGTAGGTCAGATTGTGTCTGACTAACAGTGCTGTGCAGTGGGGCCATTTTATTAAGTAAATATAATGAATGTGTAATGGTCTGAGGGTGCGGTGCTGAGGAGGGAAAATACACTTAAGTGTGGACAGGGCTACTTAAAGATTTATTTTTTCTATAAGACGCACGCACACACACACACACATGCTACTGTATATGTTTCTTTTTTCTGTTGACTCAACCCGTTCAGTGGTGTCCCTTTCCATCCAGTGAATTTTGAGCAGGACGATCCCATTGGATCGGGGTTTTTTGCCTCAATGCCATGTCTGCGACTCTCTTTTATTCCTCCTTACTCTCCCTTCCCACTATGCCATCATTTTGGCATACGTTCGATTGTCTCTTTTTCCACTGATTAGGCTTTTTTACTTAGCCAATAAGCTACCCTCTCGGACATCTTTTTCTGTTTGTTTTTTTACGTTTTATGTACAATGACAAATGAAATGGGTTCTGTTTCCATGCAGACTTGTGGTATGATAATGAAAACAACATGTATTTATTGTTCATGGCCTCAACTCAAGGTCTGTTGGATAATTGCATTTACAGGCTTGGATATTTTGTCTTTCAGCAACCCCCTCCAACTCAACCATCTCCCAGATGAACAGCACTCTGTCATCCAGGCCTGCAATATACCAGACCTAGATTCCAAAATAAATTTCAGCAACTCTCATAAACTGGCATTTACCTAGTCCAAATACCTTATTAAAATACATTATTCTACAAAATATTGTTCCACTTAGATTCTCCCACAGTGTTGTTGATGGTTTTAGCTACATTAAAGTGCCGCAAGTGGAAAGGAGGACTGATCTGTGTTTTTTTTTGTCAAGGCCTGTATCTCGGTGGTGTTTCCTGTTTTCCAGCAGGCCGGAGTCTTTGGCACTGCGACCAGAGTGTGGGCCATTCTTCCTATACTCTTTCTCAGGCTCTAACAATAGCCCCCTTACTGCTGGCCCCCCAATAAACCCTCCTATAACCCGCCCCCTTCCCCCTACCCACTCTATCGCTGGTCCTGTGCGCTTTTTCAGTGGAACTGATAATCTGATTGTCTTAAGTCATGTGTTTAAACAACCGATTATACATATGGCAAACCATTACCTGTATTCATATTTTGACAATATCACAACAGAAAATTGGGTGTAAATCCAAAATATGTACAAGTCAGCTTGTTGGGCTATCTTGTTCACAAATCGGATGGAATATGTCAGATTTAAGTCCATCTACATCATAGCCATATGTTTTCAGACTGGTTTCAATGTTTGAGTTAGCAAGGAAAATAGAGGGTAAGTGTTGCTGGGATGGCAGTATGCCAGCTCCTTCTCGGCCTTCCTTCAACAAGTTGACACAGCTGATCCGAACCTAAGCAAACTGTGTTCTCTCCTGGCCGGTTTCCCCGGGGGCCTCTAGCCGGTGAGCAGGTCCATCAACATGGCTTCTGCCGCCTGACGCAATGTGCATGTCATGCAGTTGCTATGGCCTGTGAGCAGCTGTGATGAATGTGGAATCCATGCAGTCAGACTACCGGGACCAGAACACCGCTGAGGTGAAGAAAGGAAACACGGAGATATGATAAACAGGGATTGAGCAATTGTGTGGGTTGACATCCATCGTCATGTTGGCATTGGAAAAGAAAGCTAGACAGAAACACCTACACACTTAGGATTTGGTGTGCGAAATGAGAAATATGTGAAGCTTATTTTTGGTTTGAAGTTAACAGTCAGTATTACGTGTGTTCATGCCCCTTGCAGGGCTGACTGAGTGCTGACACGCTCTCAGTAGTAAGGCACCCATAGGGTTAAGCCTCTCTGTGCAGCCATAGCCTTTTCTCATCCAGTAGAGCCTGCTGAGTGTGAGCTGTGTGACAGGTGTCAAGGATTAAACAGGCTTTCTGGAAACAAGCAAGTCGGGGCGCCCCCCCCCCC
>JAVQJS010042772.1:0-10706 GCA_036024795.1 Galaxias rostratus | reverse complement strand
TGTTTGTGTGTGTGTGCGTGTGTGTGTGTGTGTGCATGTGTGTGTGTGTGTGTGCATGTGTGTGTGTGTGTGTGTGTGTTTGTGTGTGTGTGTGTGTTTGTGTGTGTGTGCGTGTGTGTGTGTGTGTGTGTGCATGTGTGTGTGTGCATGTGTGTGTGTGTGTGCGTGTGTGTGTGTGTGTGCGTGTGTGTGTGTGTGTGTGTGTGTGTGCATGTGTGTGTGTGTGTGTGTGTGTGTGTGTGTGTGTGTGTGTGTGTGTCTCCGCGCAGCACGTCATGCCTTCCTGAGTGTGAGCGTCGTCTCGGCGCTGATGGAGCAGAACAGGGGGGGGTGTTTTGCCTGCCTGTCAGAAACTCATCCTTCCATCTCTGTGAGCCACGGAGTCGCTCTCAATGGAAGAAGCTGAGCGCAGTTGCTGCCTGAGCAAGTCCTGAGCAGTTTAACAATCAGATGGCCCAGTCAAAAAGTGTTCACCGTGTCCCAAAAACAACACCACCCTCTGGGGCACGGGAAGGGGTGTATGGGCCGTGTGTTTAACGAATGGAAACCGCAGTAAAACCTCAACTGGTTGTTTGTGACCTCATTTAACAATCTTCCCCTCCCCCTCCCTTTTCACTGTGTCGTCAAACCCTCCTCTACCTCGCTCTGTCTCGCACCTCCGCTCTCTCTCTCTTTCTCTCCCCCCACTCTTCCCTCTTTATCTATTTCTCCCTCCCACCACCCTCGCTCTCCCCCGTCTTGTCTCTCTCTGTCGCTCCGTCTCTCTCTCCGTCTCTCTCTCTCTCTCCCTCCCTCTCTCTCTCCCTCTCTCTCTCCCTCAGTGCTGTCTGCCCAGGCCGCCGCCCTCCAGTTCACCAAGGAGCCCAAGTCCCAGGACGCCCTGCACGGCCGGAGCGCCATGCTGCGCTGCGAGGTCAGCGACCCCGCCGACGTGACCTACGGCTGGCTGCACGACGGCCAGGCCCTGGGCGACACGGAGCGGCGCTTCCGGGAGGCCAGCAACCTCAAGTTCACCGCCGTGGACCGCCGGCTGGACGCCGGGAACTTTGAGTGCGTGGCCACCAACGCCGCCAGGGGGGAGGAGCTCCGCTCGACCAACGCGTCCTTCAACATCAAATGTGAGTGAGCCCCGCGCGCCATGGGGGAGGGTCGCCTCGGAACAAGCGCGCTTTTGATTTAGGTTAGGGATTTTTTTTTTTTTTTTTGCTTTTTTCTTTTTTTTTTGCTTTTCCTCTCCGTCTGGGTTTGATTCTGGACCTCCCCGCGGTTGGCATGTGGAACTGGAGCGGCGTGGGCTCGGCGCCGCCGTGTTGACTTTCCGTTTCATTAAGAGGGAGACAAAGCGTCAGTGTAGCGTGTCGGCCCGTGACCTGAGAGGACGGTGCCTACCGGGTCGTTGCTTTGCACTCGGTACCCCCCCCTCCAACCCAACCCCCCCCCACCCCCCCTCTTCTCCTGACGGGAACCGGATCCACCAGCCAAACGAGCATGTGTTTCTGGTTGCCTCTTTATTTTCCCACATGTGTAACGTTCTCTCTTTGCCACATGCCCTCAAAAGGCTTTTGTGTGTGGCAACGAGCGGGGAGTGAAATCCCCCCCCCACCCCAGCCATATCATTATGTAGGCCTCGATCAAGGCTGGCCTCCCAGCTCTCCGGGTTCGGATCATAACGCTCTGTCTTGTCTCAAACCTCTTTGTCCTTATTACAAGGATCTTGGGACGCTAAACCCGTAACAGTGTTACACAGTAGCTAGGCCTATTCCTGCAAAAAAAAGGGCTTTCGTACTAAAAAAGTCGTCAGATTTTTTTTTCTTTCCTTCGGGTTTTTTTCTTATTTTTTTCCTTCTTCTTGGAGCGTGGATGGCCTCGCAGTCAAAGCCAACGCGTGTTCTGCCTGTTGTAACGGTTTGAATCTTTATGTTCTCCAGCCAAACTCCAGAGGGTTTTTTCCCGCCCCCCCCTCCCCAACCTCCCCCCTCCCCACCCCCGCCTGGAGGACGGGAACGTGAACTCGAAGGGACACACTTGGCATCGGGAACGTCGTGTGATCCCGATCCGCCAGCAGGACCGTTGGCGCCTGATGCTGCGTGTGCCTGAACCCCTCGAGACGAATCCCTGGCCCAAAGAAATCTTTAGGAAAATACCCGTGTCCTATAATTATGTGAATGATTTATCGCTACGCCATAAAAAGTAACCTGACTCGTTGACAAAAAAAAAAAAAAACGGAAAAAAAAAACGGGTTAGACGCATAACCGCATAAGTCATAACTTTCGGAAGATCTCTCGCGACCCAGAATGAGGTGGTGCCGTCGAACACGTCGTTCCCCTTCAGAAACAGGAGGCAGGAATGTCCAGTGAGCCTGTAAGTCCTAATAAAATGAAAATCAAATCCTGTCCCAATAGAAATACGGAGAAAAAAAATCAATTTGAGAGCCCTTGCCCGTGCACTTTCAGTGTCTCTCTGTGTGTTTACTTAGTGTGTTACAGTCTGGGCGAGCTCCGAGAAGAGAGCGAGGATTGTTTGTGCTGACGGTGTTTTTATAATTAGATCCCGGGACCGCATGTGTGTGCCTAGTGGAGGCTTGACCTGTATCAGCATTTGCACATGTCTGAAGAGTGCGTACGTGCCTTTCCGCCCCGCCATTGTGTGTGTGTGTGTGTGTGTGTGTGTGTGTGTGTGTGTGTGTGTGTGAGGGGGTGTTGATAGGCCGCCACATCAAAGAACACATTCCGAGTCACTAATCTCCCAGGCTTCTGGGGGGCTTCTCCGCAGATCCCTGGGACACCCAGACAACAGAGAGACACTGGGTGCTAGACACCCCCCCCCCTCTCACTCTGTGTAACCACACACTCCTCCTACGCCAGGAGACCTCTTAGTGCAGGCCCTACGTACAGGATCAAACAGCGGAGACGCGGGGGCGGCGGGCGGTGATTCCCCACGTCGGCAGTGGTGTCTCACCGTGTGAGGCCCGCGTGCCGAGTGCAACGCTGGGCCCTCTGCTTTACCGGCCTGGAGGGACCACCGCGCTGCTCCTCCGGGTCCACAGACGCCGAGCACGGGAACGGCCCACCGGGTTGGTTCGTCGTGGCCTCCGCGTCGATCGGCCCCACGGTCCGTCGGGAGACGCCCGGACGCCCTGCGGAACGAGGTCGTGAATCTTTCTCGGAATGATGCGTGTGCGCAACGCTCCGTCCTTTCCGTGTGCTGCCACACGTCTATCTGCCCTGCAGACGGGTAGACAGACCGAGAGGCAGACAGACAGAGAGGCAGACAGACAGAGAGGCAGACAGACAGAGGGGCAGACAGACAGAGGGGCAGACAGACAGACAGAGAGGCAGGCAGACAGAGGCAGGCAGACAGAGGCAGGCAGACTGACAGACAGACAGACAGACAGGGAGGCAGGCAGACAGAGGCAGGCAGACAGAGGCAGGCAGGCAGGCAGGCAGGCAGGCAGGCAGGCAGGCAGGCAGGCAGGCAGGCAGGCAGGCAGGCAGGCAGGCAGGCAGACACAGACCAGGATTATTCACGTAGGTCTAGGCCGTGTCATGGCAGATGTTTGTTTGTTTCCCCAACATACATTTAACGGGCGATGAAGCCCACACAGCCTTCCAGTAAAGACCCCCCTCCCTTCGGGCATTCATTCTACATGTGTGTGCAGCCATGCGTGTGCTAGTTTGCGTGTGGCGCTTGATGGGGGGGGATTTCATATGTACAGTGTGTGTGTGTGTGTCTGTGTGTGTGTGTGTGTGTGTGTGTGTGTGTGTGTGTGTGTACACAGGGTTTTACTGGAGTATGTTAATAGTATCTTAACCCCCTCCCTCCTACTGTTAGTGGGGCAACCGAGGAGAGTGGAGTTAATCTCTCTCTCTCTCGCTCTATCTCTCTCTCTCTCTCTCGCTCTCTCTCTCTCTCTCTCTCTCTCTCTCTCTCTCTCTCTGAATGCTTCGCTCTCAGTCAATGGAGAGTCTATAATCCATTCAGAGGAGAACAGTCATTCAGAGTGATTATCCCCTTCCTAACGGGGCCTCCTCCTTCTCCTTCCTGTCGGACCCTCTTTGTCTGGCTCCACCCGGTGACGGTGCCGGGCCGCGCTGCCGTCAGGACCTTTCTGGGCCGGGCCCCCGTCGGTGGGTCCTGGAGCCCCACCGCTGTCCTCTCCTGATTAGTGCTGGCTGGGTTATGTAGCTGGAGAGAGAGAGAGAGAGAGAGAGAGAGAGAGAGAGAGAGAGAGAGAGAGAGACTCCAAGGGCATCTAGCACGGCCAGGCACACACACACATACACACACACACACTCCGTGTGTACAATTTAACTTTATATCCCTCACTCTCTTTGGCTCTTTCCCTCTCTCTCCCGTCCCTCTCTCTCTCTCTCTCTCTCACTCTCTCTCTCTCTCTCTCTCTCTCTCTCTTTCTGTGTCTCTCTCTGTCTCTTTTTCCACATGTACACACAAAGTTGTCATTATTTTAGTCATAATTTGACACTGAACTCACGCAATCCCTTTGGGAAAACACAACGACACTCCCGGGTCCTTCATGTGCCCCTGGTGTGTGTGCGTGTGTGTGTGTGTGTGTGTGTGTGTGCGTGTGCGCGTGTGCGCGTGTGCGTGTGGGCGTGCGTGGGTGGACACACTTCCGTCCAGGAGTCCGCCAACCCCAGGCTCCACTTCCAGCTCATTGACGTTAACGCTCTACCTGAAGCCGCAGTGGCGGCAAAGTCTGGCTCGTCTCGCTCTAGCAACCGCTGTCCGGCCCGGCCCGGCTCGGCCTGGCTCGCCTCTCTTGTCCCCTCGTCACCGCGGGCGGCCGTAATCTGACCTGAGACCTCACCCAAATAGAGACGCTTCCTCCTCACCCCGATGCGTCCTTGTCTGAGTCACGGCGGGAGGGTCGGCTTCTTCCGCGTCCGTTTATCTCCTCCCGGCTCCGCGCGGCGTCGTGTTTGGGACCTGGGATGAGCGATGGGAACGGGAATGTGGGAACGGTCCTCCGTGACGGTGTGGATGTCGTTTAGCTGTCCTGCTAAAGCCCCACTCTCCTCTGTGATGGTTGACCGGAGCTACTTCGGTCTCCTCCAGCCTCAACAGCCGCTTACCATGGCAGCCTATCTGCCCGTAGACAGGAAAACAGTCACACACACTCTGCACACTCTCACACACACGCACGCAGACACACACTCTCACTCTCATATTCACACACACATACACACACACATGCTCACGCACTCACACACACACACTCTCTCACTCTCATATTCACACACACATGCACACACACGTGCACACACCCTCTCTTGCGTTAACACCCCATCACAGTCTCACAAGCACACACACACACACACACACAGACACACGTCAACACACACTCACACACGCTCCCTTGGCACAGCGAGGCGAGAAGTGCCTCCAGCTTCCGTCCTTCCGATGTCCTCGCATTCCCGTCTGTCAGTGTGACAGTGTGGATTGGCCCTTCCTGCTCCTCCTTCACTCCCAGTTACATCCCCATGGCACATCCAGCCCACTGCCCCTCGGGTCAGTCCAGCGTGGGGAACGCGAATAATTTAGGTCGAGCCATTGCGTGTTACCGTTTAGGGTTTAACAAAGCAACCCATTCGGTTTTGAGAGGCAGACAGGAAGGGCTTCGACAATCCTATAATAACCACTGTCCTGTGAGGAACAGGAGGCTTGTGTTCTGGGGCGGGGGGGGGGGGGGGGTTGGGGGGGTGGGGGTGCAACGTATAGCCTCCTTACCTTTCACCTCCCAAGTGACTCACTGCCCCCTCCCCCCCTCCTCAACCCCCCTTCTCTGTTAACTCCATCTCAGCCTGGCTAATAACAGGTCCACCTCCTTCTCTGCTTGTCTGTCTGTCAGTCAGTCTGTCGGCCTGTCATTCTTTCCTTCTGCCAGGTGCCCTGGGTCAGGGGGGTTGTGAAGGCTTCCTCCTCCTACTCCTCCTCCTCCTCCTCTACTCACTAGCTTCACAGCACTCCACTCTGCTAGCCTTGACTGGCAGCCACGGCCAATCAGCATTCTCCGCCTCGGCAGTCGATGCTCTTCAAAACATGCATGTACGCACGCACACACACACAGCTCACACCAAACGTACGCACGCACACACAAACGCATCTCACACAAATGTGCACACGCACGCACACACACACACTCGCACACACACATCACACACACACACACGTCTCACACCAAACATACGCACGCACACACACAAACGCAGCTCACATAAATGTACGCACGCACACGCACACATCACACACACTCATCTCACTCCAGACGTACGCACGCACGCACCCACACAAAGGCATTGCACACAAATGTAAACTCTAACGTACCCACACACACACACACACACACACCGCATAGAGGAACACACACGTCTCACACACAGCATGCACACTAACGTAGATACACACACACACCCACACACCCACACACACACACACATCTGAGGCTAATGAGCACTAGCTGGCTCATACAGGGATGAGTGTGCGGGGCTGGAGGCCTTGTTTCCGTAGAGACAGTTTCCCATGATCCCTCTGGGTGCCGGGCGGTTGCTAGGCACTGCGATGTAATGCGTGTTGACAGGCTTTCCTCTAGCGCCCCCTGTGACCTTGCCGTGTCCCTGCGCCCGTCCTGTCTACCCCTCCCTCCATAGACGCTGTAAACATCAGCAGCGTATGGCCAAACGCCGGCGGAGTAAATCCACCCCACCCCCTCGTTGTGTTTGAGTTGCTCATACACACACACACACACCACCGCACGCAGGCGCGCTTTCGTGACCACACACACACACTCGAGCGGACGTCCAAACAAACGTGCGCTCTCGCAGCAGCTCTGGTAATCGCAGTGTAATGACACTCCAGGGCCCACGTCGCAGCCTGCGCTTTCCACAGACACAAAGGACCCACACAGTTAACCATGGCCAAAATATATAGTGGCTCAACCGTTAGCCTACCTGCCGGTTCAGGCTCACATGTGTCAGCGCTCCACGCTGAAGGGGTGGGGGGGGGGGGATATGTCGCTCCAAAGCCCTCGGACGTGCGGTTTCACCTGAACTCAGCCACTCCACAACCCCCCACCCACACGGCCGTCTATGGGTCACATTGCTCTGCATTGTTAACCCCCCCCCCCTTTTGTGACTCCAGCTGTTCCTTTGAACAGGTGGTGCGGGGAAGTGTGCTGACTCCGTGGTTATTTCGGAAGGGCGACCGCGCCCAGATATTTCACGCCTCTCTCCCCCACTCAAACAGCCTCTTAATGGACAGAGCAGATTGCTGCACACCCCCACCCTCCCCCCTCTCCATTCCTCTGTTTTGTGATTTTATGACTCCTCTGGAAGCCTGATCCCCCCCCCCCTTTAAGAGAGAAAAGACAGTGGGAGTCTGACAAAGCCGGGGCTTGCCTGGTGAGGGGGGGGTCGGGGGCAGGACGGTGGTCTGCCGTGACGGTCTGCTCTGGAGGGGCGGAGGAACTGGTGTGGTGTCCGTCTGTCTGTCCGTCTGTCTGTTTGTTTGTCAGTCTTCCTGGAGAGTGTGTGTGCGTGTGTGTGTGCGTGTGTGTGTGTGTGTGTGCGCATGTGTGTGCGTGCGTGTGTGTCTGGGGGCTGTTGCATCGCTGAGCCGGGCTTTTCCCTGACGCTGCTCCGTCCATTAGGGTCCCCGCTGGCCAGGGGACGGTGTGTTCCACCGGGAGGGACGGAGGATGGGAAGAGCACTTAACTCAATTCTCCTCCTGTCCTTCTCCACCCCTGACCGCTCCGGCACACTGTCCTCCATGTGTCTCTCTCGCTCCCTTTTTCTGTCTCCCTTTCTCTCTCTCTTAATCTCTTTCTCTTGCTGTGTGTGTGCGCTCACTCTATGCCACTGTGTCTCCCTCTCTCTCTGTCTTTCTCTCTCTCTTTCTGTTGGTCTCTTTCTCTCTATCTATCTCTCTCTTTCTGTTTCTCTCTCATCCCGTCTCTCTCTCTCTCTCTCTCTCTCTCTCTCTCTCTCTCTCTCCCTCTCTCTCTCCCTCTCTCTCTCTCTCTTTTTCTCTCTGTTTCTGTCTCTTTTTCTCTTTCGCTCCATCTTCCTCTGCCTGGTTAACCCTATTCCTCTCTTCTTCTCTCTGTCTCTTCAGGGCTGGAGAGTGGGGGCGTGACCCTGAAGGACCCGCCCTCCGAGGCCGACATCGAGAGCTCTGCACCAGTCACGTTGCGCTGTCACATTGACGGACACCCGCGGTGAGCTCCCATTGCCCGGGACTCGACTGGAGTCCAGGGTTTAGAGTTCAGGGTTGAGAGTTCAGGGGTCGGCGTGTTGAGGACTCTCACAGGACTCCTCTTCCTCTCGCTTGTCTCCTTCCTCGTGTTCCTGTTCCCTCTTCCCTTCCTCTCATCCCTCTCTCATACCTCTCTCACTTTCCTCTAATCCCTCTATCCTGCCTCTCTCAAGTTCAAGTTTATTTGTCACGTGCATTTAACACAGGGCCAACACGCAATGAAATCTGCTGGACGCGAGTCGGCCCACCAACTCAGCAGAATGAAATACATCCCTCTCTCCTCCCTCTCTCATCCCATCCCTCCCTCCCCCTCTCCTTCCACCCACGTCCCCTCTCTCCTCCCTCTCCGCTCCGCTGCCCTCCAGCCCGACGTGCCAGTGGTTCCGGGACGGGGTGCGTCTGACGGAGAAGAGCCACCAGATCAACAACAAGGAGCGCACGTTGACGCTGCTCAGCGCCAGCCCGGACGACAACGGCCTCTACCACTGCTGTGCCAAGAACGCCGCCGGACACGTCTGCAGCAGCGCCAACTTCACCCTCAACATCATAGGTACGTGAGCGCGCGCGTGCCTGCCTGCCTGCCTGCCTGCCTGTCTGTCTGTCTGTGCTGTATACCGTGGGTCCAAGCAGTTGAGAGCCTTTTCTTCATAGTAACAGTGACATAGAGAGTGGGGGCGTTTTCAGGGCTGAAGGGAGGAGGTGTAGGGGGTTGGTTGGTCTAGCCGAGTGTCAGTGTGTCAACATGGGGTAATCAGACAGAGATTTCAGCAATCCCTCACTCAGGGCAGAGCTATCCCTGCATGGGACGAGATCAGGTGTCAGGCTGTGGCACCACGTCCACCACTCTGCCAGAGCTACCTGTATAATCTGCTGCCCCTTAGAACTTTTCCCTCTACCGCCCGGTATCTCTTCCCACTGGGCTGGGAGAAGGGATAGGGGCTGGGAGGGGGCAGAGTTAATGGTTTGAGGCAAGAGACTGGCAAAGGTCACTTGAGCAGATGGCCTATTTGGTCATCATCAGGGATTTTTCATTGTTGAAGCGCTAATGTTATTATTCAAACTCAAAAGAGCTGTATTGAGGTTATCACAAGCTTGACCTCTGACCAATGCACCCTAATACAAAGATATAGCTGGTCGAAAGCATTGCTGGTGGGGGGGGGGGCGCTTTGAAGCGGATAGAAAGTACATCTGCGCTTGGGATGTTTCAAGTTAATCTTATGCATTGACGCAGATGTCATGATAATGGCTAGTTCTCCGAAAATTATTCATAGACTAATCGTGTGCAACACGTGTGTTTACACTGAGCGTACATTTGCCCCGCATACAGCCAGAGGAGTAATGTGTGTGCAGTGTGTGTCTATTCCGGTACTTCTAAGAGCTGGGCTTTATAATCCGGATTTGATCATCTCAACACAGGGATCATGACAGCAATCAAACGGTCAGCATCAGCTGGAACTCTATCTCCCCCTGACCTCCATCCGATTTGACTCTGATCTACTCTACTCTATATTCTACTCTATTTTACTCTCTGCTATGCTTCTACTTTATGCCATGCTATGATACCAACCCTACTCTACTGTACCTTACTCCACTCTACTTTTCTCTATTGTTACTGATCCACTGAACTCTACTGTGAACCACTATGAGATAGCCTACTCTATTCTTTTCTCTACCATGTGTCGCTCGTCTTTAATCCGCTCCATTGTGCTCTACTTCCTCCTTTTGTCTTCCCTTCTGTCTTCCCCTTCCCTCCTTTTTGACTGTTGGGTTTTCCGCACTGTTAGATTTCTTATCCCTTTCTCCTGCCAAACTTTTTCTCTGTTGCTCGTGTTTGGAATCGCTCATCAAGCCAGATTCAGGTGTGTTTGTGTGTGTGTGTGTGTGTGTGTGTGTGTGTGTGTGTGTGTGTGTGTTTATGTGTGTGTGTTTGTGTGCGTGCGTGCGTGTATCTGTGTATGAGAGAGAGAGAGCAAGAGAGAGAGAACAGAGAAAGAGAGAGAAAGAGAGAGGAGGGGGGAGTGTGTCGTTGTGTTTGTTAGATGTATCCTTTGAGGTGTTTTATCTTCAGTCATTCATTCTCCCATCCTCCAGTCTCTAGTGGAAAGATGCTGCAGCATTTCTAGCAGCCACAATCAACTCCCGCATAATCCACATATCGGCCAATCACACACACCCAACTGGCAGGCCCTCAGACGTGCTACACACTCATGCTAATGTTTTTTGTGTGTGTGTGTGTGTGGGTGTGTGTGTGTGAGGGAAAGGTTAAATAGAGGGTGTGGTGTGTGTGTGTGTGTGCGCGTGTGTGTGTGTGTGTGTGTGTCTGTGTGTGTGTGTCTGTGTGTGTGTGTGTATGTGTGCTTTCATGTGTGCTTGTGAGTGTGTGTGTGCATGCTGGCATAAGTGCGTGCATGTGAGTGTGTGTAAACTCGTGCAT
>JAVQJS010042771.1:0-15517 GCA_036024795.1 Galaxias rostratus | reverse complement strand
AACAAATTGTTTAACTTAAACAATATTTCCTTTCTCTCCTCAAATAACATGGATATTTTTTTTCTCATTTTCTGTAGGACTGTACCGTTCCTTATCTATAGCACATGAAATCTATTTGTCCTTTCTTTACATAGCTGGATTGTCCCTTTACAAGTCACAAGGCACACTTGGGATATCAGGCACAGGAAATATGAGTTGGCATTATTTTGTCAGAGCCACAGTAATCTAAATGGAATTGTGTGGACATTAGAAAAGTGGAAGGAAGCCGTGGGCTGTTTCTCCTCTAGGCCAAAGGATGTATTTGTGCTTTTGATGCACCTAGATTAGAAGAAGAAGAAAAAACAACAACCAGGCACGGATATAAAACAAGTAGACATTCTGCGAGACGTCGAATGTCAACGCGAAAGTCTATATATCTTGCTAATATAGTGAGGCAACACAAAAGCATTCTTTTTTCCGTGACTCTTGTAATTATGTACGGCATTTTGCGTGTATACTGTATGTTGTTTTGATACTGTTTCCTTTTAAATAGCTACACTTATCTCACGGTTTGTTTACCTCTGCCTCGTATATGTACACATAATTGAAGTTAGATTGACAGCGTCACTGTAAGAGGTAGCGGCTTTGTGTGGCGTGAGGTGGTGTAGGCCTCAAGCGTCCAATCATAAACCAAAGTCCATTCACTATCCCTGCCGTCTGACGAACCCCCCCCCCCTCAACCCCCTGTTGTCAGGGTGCTCACCAGCCTTATCAGGGATCTCCTCCATTCACAAACACTTTGTCCGTCCCGACGTCTAATGGGTGGAAATGTGAAGTAATCACAGTGGTGAATCGGACCAGTGAACAAGGTAATCTGTTCATTTCCAATGGCCTCGGCTTATTGGTTTGTAAATCAGAGGAGGGTTTTCAGGTCCCATTAACCGGCTGCAGTGCAGTAAAAATCTGATGAGTGCTAGATGTGATAAGAGCCCTGAATTCCAACCAGAATCCTCGCTTCACTTCTTATGATTCACCCCCCCCCCCCCACCCCTTTCAGAGCGCTCTTTATTGGAGCCATCCTAGTGGGGATAGGACTTTTGGGAACGGGCTAGAGGGGGGGTTTTGGTCAACGAGTCTTCATCTAGCAAGGTCGCAGTCCTCTCTTCTCCTTTGAAGTCTGTAAGTGAACCCTAGAGAGATAGAGTAGTCTCCACCACTGCCTACCATTCCACCAGATCATTGTTCCGGCATGCGCCCTGTATGGTTAAACAGCTTTTAAACATGTCACTGAGCAGAGCTTAGCTACACTGTTAATTTTGCTAACAAGTGATTTGAGTATTAATCAGCATTTCATTGAACTGAACGACCACTGCATGAAAGCGAGTTGGTCTCTAATCCTCCCATGGGTTTCTGCTAAGAACTTCGTTTCGCGCTTAGCCTGTTTGTTTCAGTGCGCTGACCACTGAGGAAAACTCTCTGAATGCAGGTCAAGCAGGTCATATCTGACTTACCTTTACCTGTACATCTTGGTGTTGCTCACATTTTAGAACCACCAAAAGTAAGCAGGAAAGATCACTTTAGGGTTCTCTCGAACAATTCATAAATGATGTTTGTAAGGCATCGCTATACGGTCGGTAGTTAAGACGTCGTCCCAGGTATGTATCTATTTAAAAAGCCTTCCTTTATCGCTGGATAGAGATTTTAAATTAAAGTCTTCAGCTGCTTTTCAACATTTGGAACTTCATATAAAGTATGCTATATTATTAAATCTTAAGGCTAGATTTCGTCATGCAATGACATAAGGCTCAAACTAAGTTTTCATTCATTCATTCATTTCATCGTGTTTTCCCATCATTAAGATGTGTATAATTTAAGCATAAACTTGCATATAAAACTTGAATGCTGGATTAGAGATGTCTAAAATATGTCGTTTCTTGGCAGTATAAGATTGGTGGTTACTCTTTAAAGATGCCCTGTAGATCAGGTCTCTACCTCTACTAGTGGTAAATGGCCCTGACCGATACCAGACTCAGCATGCTAAACTAGCATCAGCCAGAATAGATCCTTGTTTACAACGCAAAGCACCTCTATTTTGTGTCAGCATGGTTCATTGAAATCAACTCAACGACATGCTTATATTCATATTTAAGGTCTTTGATGCCCACAAGCATTTGTTCACCCATACAGTTTATGTCAATATCCTCAAGTTGTTGCCCTTAAGAACCGCTTGATAACTATGCTTACCAAACTATTTATAATGTATTTTTACACATGCCTAGATAAACATACAATGCACTTCACTTGTATATTGTCACGATAGATGGCTAAGATGAGAAGGATCCACTGGCGGTATCCGAATAAACAGACTGGTTGACGTTGTCAAAACTATACTTTTATTACTGAATAGAAGACTGAACACATAACAATGACCGCACAAAGACCCATCCACCATAGTGCAGTATTTATACACAACCCTGTGAACAATTAACCAATCAACCCATCTAAACCCACAGGTGACAAACATTAACTAATCAGTTAATGTATATATATATATATTATAATTTTTTATTTTTTACCTTTTCTCTTGTGAGGAGTACCTCTTCCAGAGAGAAATAGAAGGGGAGCATGCACCATCTCTGTAGGAGGGACCTGCCTTGAAGGAGTAATCTATGTATACAAGATTTAAAAGATTACAGCTCTGTCATAGCGGGTTGTCCACAGTGACAACATTACTGCCATTATAAAAAGGGTCTTTGTCACGAGAAATCTACCGAGTCACTGCATTAAAAAATCTAAGTGGGCACCAGACATTCACTCTCCTATGTTGATTGTTAGTCGAATGTAACTGGGATTGGTTGTCTATCTGCTTTAACTCCACTGCTATGGTGGTCAAGGAGAACGTAAGGTATTGGTCGAAGCCCTGGAAAAGACAGTGACCAAGGAAGGCCTATCTTCACCAGAGGAGGGGTTAAATGGTGCCCTGTGGTCTAAGGATTCATTGGAATTACTGCCACATGGAGCTCTAAATTGAGTTTAAATGGTCTTAACTTGATATGTGAGATGAATGAGGTTTGGTCGCTGTGCTGATTACCACTACATATTGCATTAGACTGTCTCCTCCTTACCCCCACTTGGAATACAGTGAACTAGAGTGAATTTGAATATGAATATGAGCTTGTTTTTATTTATAAATGTAATTACTGGCTGTTCGCTGTATTTGCACGCTTGTCATATCGAGTGGTCTGTGTGTGCAATATAAAAGCAAAAGCTCTTATAATTATGTTTACATGCGCAGATGAAAATCCCGGGGTTGCAATGATCAGTAATTATAAATATTTTTCAATGTGTCTCATGCCTCAGCTGGGGCTATTGTGCGCTGTGAAGTGCAGAGTTTGTGCAGCTTAATTATGACATTGTACATGACTAAATGTACCAGTCTGCCTCAGCCCAGCAAAACACTTCCAGTGCGTAATCAAGCTCAAGTCTGACTTTAAAGAGCTCATTACGGTTAGTTTTCCAAAGAGTGGCTTATTAAACACAGTTGCCTAATAAGCATCTTTGGTGGCGCAAATTGGTGAAAATGGTAATGAGTCTGATTAGGCCACGTATCAATTACGACAGCTACCTCGAACCAACCCTCCGTCACACTGGCAAAAAGAGAGAGAAATCTCCATGTTGTTATGCTCGTTGAAGCCTCTCGGAAAAGCACGCTCACTCTCTCTCTGTCTTTCTGTTGGTCTGCTGCTCTTTGTTCACTCTATACCACTCTACAGCACACACTTTTTTCACTTTCACACACACACACACACCACTCTTTCTTGCTCACTCTTTCTCTCATACGCACACACGCACACGCTACACGCTCAAAAAGGAAATCGCTCTGCCACCTCTGTGCTTCCTTTCACCAGCACAGTAATGAATAGAGAATTGTGCAAGCGGTGGTCCAATTTACGCACTGGGAAATTGAATGGACCGAGTGGAGACCCAGTCATGTTTGCTTAAAAACGGACCAAGGCTACCAAGATTAATAGTGCCCAAAAAGGTCAGCTTCTGTTTCATTGGTGGTGATCACAGTACGGCGAAACTTAACACAATGCCTCATCACCGCTTGACAAAGGGTGTATTCCTTTGCACTAAGCAATTCTCTCTTAGGATGAAATTCTGCTTTTCTCGGAAAGGAATGTCTCTCAGCAATTCATATATTGGCTTTGGTATCATCGATACATCCATTTTACAGATTTTAATTGTTTGTTTACATATTCTAATGTCTGGTTAGTCTGATTTTACTTCATCTCTTGAAATCCAGAGCCATGATCTCGTGGGTGTCCGGGTGGTTTGTCCATTCAGAGAGTTTACCGATACAGTAAATGACTAAATCCTGCAAAAACCTTTTTGAGAAGCCGCTGATCTGTGGAATTTGAGATTTACTCCCCCAGGCTATCTGAAAACATTCCTCTAATGGAACAGCCAGTAATTGTACCAATTGCAAGGGGGACAAAGGAAGCCATAGATGCTGTTGTATTTGTTTTCTGTTCACGTTAGATAATGAGTATGGTATTCTAAGCATGGTGCAAAAATGTGTGCATGCACACACACACACACACACACAGAGGAGACATTTGTTTCATAATTTATTTCCATATGTAGTTAGTCGTCATTTGGTATTTTTATATTAACCTTAAACCCTTTATTCTATGTAGGGCGCCGCTTTTTATTATTTTTACATTCACAAGAACCCTCAGACACGAGTGGAGGAATAGAAGTGCTTAAAATTAAGAAGTGCGCCTACTTTTTGATTTAGGGATTTGTTGGTGAGAATTTACACAGACACGTTTGTCCTGTTATCCTCGAGAAATATCTACAGGTGACCCCTGCATCGACAAATACCTCTCGTTCGTGGTGATCAAATTACAAAGCACCCAGGATTAGTATTATTATTATTATTATACTAAGTGTTATACGCCATATGCCATATCTTGCGTTTTGTGTCAGAAAATGGGTGGTCGGTTTAGAAAAGAATACCAATTTGTATGGCAAATGATAATATTTATTTGCAAACAAATATTAAGACAGATGAGTCATTTGAGTTATTTATTGCACTTTTTTATTAATTAGCTTATTATTTTTATTTCATTTTGAATTGTAACAGTAAGCATCTCATGTACAATTTCCATGTTCCTTTGATTGTTCAAAATGGCCCTTCAAATATTGTATTCATTTCAAAGATCCATTTATGAAAATTGCAAGCATTCACACTCAAGGTTTGAAAATCATTTTTGAAAATTTTCGGGAGAACAACTGCTGTGGAACACTAACAAACTAACGTTACGTCTGAGTCTAGAAATCTGAGAAACTAAGTCATTTCTACTCTTCACCAAATATGTTATCGCCCTCGCCAACGTATGAAACGCATAACGCATGAAAGAAAAAAAACATAGATGCACGCACGCACGCACGCACACAGACAATCAAATTAAAAAGCAAGGATGCTGCACTACATATGAGCAATGCTGCAGTACATATAAATTGGCAAATACAGTAAAGATTAAGCATTTACTTTTGTGCATGTTTATTTTTGTAGTTTTTTTTTTTTGTATTAGTTGGTTCATATTTTAGTCAAGCTGTTAGGCGTCATCTTGTGGATATATGTAGACTAACTACATCAATCCTTTTAATGACTCAGCACATAACATTTACTGCAGTAACAGGAATTACTAGCGATATTTTTTAAATGTGTTTACATTTAGGAGCCAAAGTATATAAACGATACTTCAGCCTGCACATTGTTTTCCTTTATTTTTGGTGGTTTCGAATTTTTTTAACCATTAGCCTAGACGGCTGACAACAGTGTAAAATGTAGCATGGATCTCTTTGACTAAATCCTTGTAAATTAACACAATTAGCACAGCATCATCCTGCTAATTAGCTCTTGGTGCCTGGTGTGGTGGCTGGCAGAGTCAGGAGGGAATCCACATGCTTTCCTGTTTTCTCGGACCAACACTGTGGTAATCTGACACTGGATTCTAGCTGTTTATTTCTCAAATCCTGCAAGGGAGTTGGGAGTTAAGCAACTGGGGTATTATGTAAAGCTGTGCAGTGGTCAGCAAACGCACGGTCCACTACAGCCGTTTGTCAGTTGTCTTTATGTCGACTTATCCATTTCAATTTTGGTTCAATCAGATTGGAAAATAAAGAGGCAGAGTAGGATAGAATCCAAGATCAGCTATGATATAAGTGCTTTGATATTTATGACTCGAGGCTGGATTTGTGCAGGGTGTGTGTTTGTGTGTGTGCGTGTGTGTGTGTGTGTGTGTGTGTGTGTGTGTGTGTGTGTGTTAGTGTAATCTTATGCTGAGTCTAAAATGAGAGAAAAAATGTTTGTATTTAACAACTTGTAATGGACCTGTAATGTAACCTGATTAGAATGCATGTTGATCCCTCTTGGCGCTATGAAAAGAAAAGAGGGTTGGTTAAAAAGAAGACAAGTGAAGCATATTTCCCCCCTCTCAGCCCGCAGAGCGGGAGGCAGTAGGAAGCTGTGGTGCCGCTGTAATTCACGGGGCCGTGATGTTTGTGTGATGAAAGCAACCGAGCGCTGCCAAGGAGATTGCTTTACCGCACTCCTCCAAGCCGATTTGAAACTGTCTGGAAAGGCCTCCGATGAGCGCTGGATTATGGACTGACCTGCAATGTCTGTGTCATCCTGCTGTGTTTAGGGTGCCTTTACAGTATACCGGGCTGATCTCATTGGCCGTTGAGAGTCATCTTATAAAAAGTTAGCTGTTAATGAATGGGGTTGAAAGATTAAAGTGAACCTCATTATTGTGGTTATTACTCTCATTTTGTTTTATACCAATTGACTGATTTCTCTGTGGTTCTGAATCAAAAGGGTATGAATAAGAAACCTTTTTTTTGACAAATTTCTCTTTTTCATGTAAAATATTTAGGCCTAAAGATGCAGTGGACTCCAGAGCATGCACAGTGGGCGGAGCAACACTTTGACATATCCTCCACCACTCGCTCCCCTGCACACAAAGTGGAGGCCTACCGAGGGCACCTACAACGCACCTACCAGTACGCCTGGGCCAACGATGACATCTCTGCACTGACCGCCTCCAACCTGCTGAAGAAATATGCGGAGAAGTACTCCGGGATCTTGGAGTGCCCAAGCGAAAGGGCCCTACTGTGCTCCTACACCGAGGGCACTCCGGGGCTCCTGAACGGCCGCAAGTCCGAGAATGATTCCTGGCAGGAGGGAATCTACCCAATTAACTGCCCTCCAGATGTTATATCCGTGAGCAAAGCTGGAATGATAGCCGCCCTTCCCCCTACAGATGCGACTGCTAGCATAGGCAGCTCCCCGGGGGTGGCCAGCAGCTTGTCCGAGCCCAGCTATTCCAGCAGTAACTGTGGGAGCGCAGCCACCAGCCTCCACTCGGGGCTACCTGCTCAGGAATACCCGGCCGCTTACAACGGCTCTTACCTGCATTCTAGTTACAGTGGGCAGACCCCCCCAGGACTCTCCTCCCCTCACCCTTCCCCTTTGCACAGTTCTAGTCTCTTGCAACCGCCGCCCCCCCCGCCTCCCCCCACCTTAGTGCCCACTTACAATGCTGCGTCTCCCAACCTTTCCAACTACAATTATCCTCCAACAGGGTATCCCCCACAGACGGCTGTTGCCCCTGGCTATAGTCCCGGGGGAGCCCCCCCTCCCTCTGCCTATCTGCCGTCCAGTATTGCCGCCCCCACCCCCCTTCCCCCCTCCACACTTCCTGGCTACACCTACCAGACCCATAGCCATGCACCAATAGCACCAACACCGTTAAATGGCAGCTCAGCCAATACGCTGAAAAGAAAAGCTTTCTACATGAGCGGACCTGGAGATATGGATTCCAGCTACGGTAATTTCAACTACAACCAACAGCGATCCTCACACAGCCCTATGTACAGAATACCAGACAGCAGCCTCTCAGACTCAAACAGGGCCAATAGCTTTGACAGAAATGCTGAGGCATCCTCTTTGGCATTCAAGCCAACAAAGCAGCCAATATCCTCTGATCAGCAGAGAAAATTTAGCAGTCAGGCTGCAAGAGCACCCACCCCTCCATCCTATGGATCAACCAAAAGCTCAGTTGGCAGCCTTAGGTCAGGGGAGTCGTTTGGGAAGTTCGGCTCCCCCAACATGAGTGAGCACGGCGACGAGCACAGACAGCACCTCGCTCATTCCATCGCCGGGTCAGACCTTGGTGCCCCTACCTCATCCAGCCACGCTGCAGAGGAACAACTGAAGAACAGTGATTCCAACCTGGTGGAGATGGTCACCAGCGAGATCCTTCAACAAGGCCCTCCCGTGGACTGGAGCGACATTGCCGGTCTGGAGCTGGCCAAAGCAGCCATCAAAGAGGAGATCCTGTGGCCCATTTTAAGGCCAGATATGTTCAATGGGCTTTCTGCTTTACCTCGGAGTCTCCTATTGTTCGGACCTCAGGGAACAGGAAGAACTCTTCTGGGACGTTGCTTGGCCAGCCAAATGGGGGCTGCTTTCTTGCGTCTCAGCGGTTCGGCCCTGGTGACCAAGTGGCTGGGGGAAGGCGACAAGATCGTCGAGGCCTCTTTCCTGGTGGCACGGTGTCGCCAGCCGGCCGTGCTGTTCATCAGCGAGGTGGACATGCTGCTGTCAGCCCAGCTCAGCGAGGAGAGCCCCGTCAACAGGATCAAGAACGAGCTCCTCGTGCAACTGGACAGTGTGTTGACCTCTGCCGAGGACCAGATCTTGGTGGTCTGCTCCACCAGCAGGCCCGAGGAGATTCCAGAGTCTCTCAGGAGGTACTTTACCAAGCGTCTCCTCATTCCCTTACCAGACAGCACGGCACGGCACCAGATAATCAGCACGCTGCTCGCACAGAATAGCTACTGTCTCAGCGATAAGGAGGTCTCGTTGTTGGTCCAAAGGACCGAGGGCTTTTCAGGACTGGACGTGGCCCGGCTATGTCAAGAGGCTGTGGTGGGTCCTCTGCATGGCATCCCAGCCACTGACCTTTCAGCCATGCACCCCAGCCAAATGAGGCCGGTTTCTTACCAAGACTTTGACAATGTATTTTGCAAATTCCAGCCGAGCATATCACAAAAAGAACTTGACACGTACATTGAATGGAACAAAATGTTTGGATGTAGTCAATGAAACAATAGATTTACAACAAACCACACTGTATACGTAGAGAGTGGGGTGATATTTTCTGGAAAATATCTGCTATACTACAATTGAGGAAATTACAGAAATTCCCTAATTGTGGTAAAGTATTTTTCAGGAAACACCTGATGGATACCGATGTCGGCATTTGCAGTAAGGACGTCGTACAAGAAAGAGGTATTTTCTTAGGCAGACAAGGGAGCCTCCCCCCACACAAACATTAAAACGTATTGACTTTAAAAAGGAAGGGGTTTCTATGTGTATATGTACAGTATATATAACATTTTGCTGTTCTTGAGATTCTGTTGCTATTAAGTGCCTAAGGTGGTGCTCTCTTATTTTGTATTATTGTTTTATTTTTTTGCCCCACAATCTACATTGGTGGCATGTGCAAATATGAAAAGCTTTAAAAAGAAACATTTTTCATTGCAAACATGTTACACTACTGTGTTTCTGTAACCGACTTCAGTAATATTAACCTAATTCAAATTGTCAAAGGCTTACAATGCTACTTTAGAAGTGTTCTGGTTAAAAGTAAATCAAATCTGATTCTCAAAAAAAGTGAGAGCATACAACAATAAAAAAAATCAACTAGTCAGTTACTATGTAACCTTGTTGTTATTTAAAGAAGTTTGCTTTTCATGCTGTTTAGACATGGCTTAATTTAGAATCTGTCAAATTAAAACTAACAACTCAGGAACCTGATTGTGATATCTAGAGCACCTCAAAAGATTGTGTCCAAGCACTACACACTGCAAAAAGTATTTGGCTTGCTTTTTGATTTTCGTAGTAACAACAGGAGGCTACAGTACCTCTAAAGTTAAAAATGAAATTGCAAGGTAATTACAATGAATGTACCAGAGGATTTCTGGAGGATTTAGAAGAAAAAACGTGCGTCACGGCGTGTATAAGTGGATAATACATAGTTAGGTTTTTGTTTTTCTGACCAACAAACAGAAACAGTTATTTAGTCAATTCCTTACAAAATTAGGAATTTGTTGGGTTTTTTTTACACGCAGATATTCCTTTACATACAGGCTGATCGTGAAGGCATGGCATTTCAAATAAACTACAATGCCCTTAGTCTTAACTGTATAGTAAAGTTTTAAACCGTTGATCCCCAAGCTTTTGTATTCCATCCTGCTGCTGTTGTATCATTAACAAAACCCAAGGAATACACCATTTTGTTTCTACCTCAGTTGATTTGTTATCTATGAAAGGCAAAGTCATGAGAACTGCAAGATGTCTGATTCTACTTTACTACGTGTCTGATTTTGAAACCGCTATTTAAACTGTTTAGTTTTGCAATTTTATTTTTTGGACATTTATGACCAACAGTATGGCACCAGATAATCTTTTAAAAAACAGGTTTAAGATTGTGATGTGTCCATTATGTGTTCTGCCCCCCTTGAACTTCTCTGACTTAAGAAACAGTGCAGAAGCAAAGGCTTGGTAACAACATTTAACAAGCCAGTTATCTTATTTTGAATGTAATGGTTAGTAGGAAGTTTGATTAGTTAAATATGCCTCTAATTATCACCACTTGGGGAGTTTGCGACACTACAGACGCACTTAAGGAACCTTCTGAAAACAAGTCCACGGTTAACAAAACTTGGACGGGCCCTGTTTCACACACAACGTTTGGCAAATCCAGGACAATGACAAGAGATGTCTTCATGTGTCTTGTTAATTGATCTTGGGCCTTCTCGCTTCATTTTAAAATATACCAATTTGATTCATAGGATCAAATAAGGAATGAAAACGTTTGTAAAAACGTGCTCATGTAATCAAAAAACCCTTTGTGGAATCACACGGTAACATTTATATTATTGTTATGTTATAATGCGCCTCATCATACCAAATTATGGACATAAAACATGGCATTTTGTACTTTACGGAAAGGAAAAAAAACCTGCCAGAGCATGTTATGAATGAATGTCTTAATAAATATTACCTCACGTGTGAACTGGCCCTATGGAGAGTGCCATAAAGGATTTTGTCTATCAAAATAAAAATAGAATAATTTAACTTTTCAAACAATATTCTTATAAAGAAAGCTTTGTCATCAACAAACAGCATACCTCTCTCACAAATGATGGCTAAATAAAGTTTAAGCAAAATTTGAGAGGGTTTGGGCCTGAAACTTGAATTCATTCTTCAACCGGGCTAAAATATGAACTTGCCTCGTGAAATTCCAAATACTTTGCCAAATCAACGACTCATTCCTGGTAACTCAGTTAGCCATGTAGGCGACAACAGGGCCCCAGTCTGTTATTCCATTTCAAGTAGTTGCTGGATATTGACGTGAAGTGAGAAAGGTGCTGAGCGGGGGTCGGTGTCAGTAAAGGTTGTAAGTGACCTTGTTTTCCGTCAGTTCTTCATTAAACCCACACTGCAATTGTGTTTATTATCTGAAAATAACTTCATTTTTTACATACATATTTTACCTTACTTTTCTGTTTACAAACATACACACCTTATGGTTATGCTAACTTTCGAAACACTGATGATTAAACAGATAGGTTTGTAGAATGCGAACCCTTTATAGAGTGTCCTACTGATTATAAAGTGGTTTTATTGAAGATATACATCTGAGTTCACATGTCTAACATTTGCTCCTTACTCAACTATTTGCACTGTAACAGAAAAGCTACGCTTGGTTTTGCTTAATGATCTAGTATTTTCCGTTATTATTTGTTTAGCTCTTTATACATTATAAATGGACAGTACAGCTAGTAAAATGACTGGTGCAACTTACTGTCTGGGGAGTTTATGCTTTTTATCAAATACATATGTCATGCCATTTGCAGTAAACACTCGTGTATACAATGTAATCCAAAAGATAGGCCTAAGAGTTGATGATCCGATGCACTTTGTACGCTCGTGTTATGTTCCCTTGAAGCCAAAGTGAAATCACTAGTAGCTGTCTTGATGTTAGTGTGAAGATATGTTTGGACAAACCATACCGTTTGAGAATTTACATAATGTTAAATTAAAAACATGTAACACATTCAACTCTTGTCACAAGTGTGACTTTCAAAAACATAATTCCTTTAGATAAACTGATGTCAGGTTGATTTAAGCACACGTTGAACATTATTATTGATATTAACAGGTTGCGTTTATGTCTATCAATGACACATGTTGAGCACATTGATAGCAAACACTGGTTTATTCTAATTTGACTACCTGTACTAGAGAATAGTCAGACAGACAAAGGGAGATGAAAATAAATGTTTTAAGTATTATCTACAATATATATTTTACTTTGACATTCTCATTCTGTTCATTTTTAGGAGGACGTTGTGATCTATGGGCCTATATGTAAATCATAATGTATATTATATAAATGTGAACCGAAACTTGATAAGCACATCATATCTTACTGGTGAAAACATTCCCCCGAAAAATACCTGATAATTTCAGTTGATGAATTTTTGTACAAAACTGCTTTGGATGTTGACTTCATCTTTATGTAAACTTAACTGTTTTGTATGAAATGTTCTTTATAACCATTTCTACCTCATTGCTACATATTGTTCATGTAGTACCTATGTTCTGTCGTTTTGAATGTTATGCATTTGTTTGTAAAAAAACAAACAAAAAAAACAATAAAAATAGTAACAAAACTAACAAAACGAAATAATAGACATAGAAAAAATTATAGTGTAATATAATTTAAAAAAAAAATCTGAGCAGTCTACCTCAGAGAGACTGTCTTTACACTGAACAGTAACAGGCCGCAAAAGATAACGGTTGAGTCAAAGACAATGCACACTTTACCTGAGATACTGAATTCACATATACTCACAATGCCACATCAATGTAGAAATATTGTGGACTGTATAGGTCTTCTCCGAGGTCTCTATTACAAAATAGTTTTTGTTATAATTAATTGCTTTAATCCTTTGTGACTTGTTGTAGTGCGCATGTTAATGTGTATGTGTGTGAACTTACCACTAATGTGTAAGTTTGATGAGCTGTCACATTTACATATGAGAAATTAAGATTTTTGACATTTCATACACATGTACATAAAATATGCTTGTACATATGTGAATTAAATGTACATTTGCTATTGATTATTGGTATACATACAAAAATGCACCACATACATATTTATGTGCGTGTGTATTGCCATACCTACAGTCAGCGTAAATGTATTTTCATCTACTTCAAGGTACATTACAAAAGACATTGAAATATAAATAAAGATGTTTTTTTCTGAAAACTTATATTGCTTTATCTTTGGTAATTTCTGTTGAATGTCTTTGGTGAATGTCTATTAGGCCAAACAACAGGTATAATTCCATGCAGCAATTTCTAACGTATCTCCATTAAGTAACTGGATTTTTGATGTGGTTCGCTTACTGTCCTTGAGAAATAGTGTGCTTTGACTTGTAATCCAATCGATAATTTTTGCAAGCTAAATTAATGATTGTTGGATTCAAGCTCGACATTTTTGACTGTAACTATATGATTGCGCTAGCGTAGCGATAGTGCTTCACCTCAGCTCATCCATTCCACTCAGGTTCATATTCATTTTTGAGTGAATGAAATGTGCAAATATTTCCATATTAAGGGTATCATTATATGGTGTCTTTCCGAATCTACATTCTTTCCCATACATTTGGTATTACACTGAGGAAGAAAATCTTATTGCACTGATGGTTGGTAGTTTATTTTTCTCTCTGTCTCTGTCTCTTTTGTTCAAGAAATCTCATCCTTTTATATTCTGAGCAAGAGCAATACATACGTTGAAAACGAAATGTTTTATTTTTATCCACTGTTAAGACACAGAAGAAGCCTAACGTGGCTCTAAAACACAAATCTCCTCACTGGTTTCGCAATCGATTATTTGCATGAAATTGGATATGGGAGTAAATACTTGAACATAGTCTAGAACTGAGTGTGTTTCCCATTGTCCGGTTATAGTAGTACATAATTGACAAATGCCAGACTCTATAGTCCCTTAATCCTCCCTTTAATTGAAATTTTGTCCAGTTATGTGTCTATTTTTAATGCAATAACAAATAAACAAAGGGACTGTCTTGCCGGTACTTCCACAAATCTTTTGATCTATACAGTCAACATTTAAATATTGTTCATTATTACACTATTGCCATTTGAACAAACAAAACAAACACGAGGAAGTTGTTGGCAAAATATCAGAGATTTCTTTTTTATCCTTGTTCAATTCCTGTGTCCCCCCCCCTTATAGCATAATTCTTGTCTCTAACATTTTAATAGCTGAATTAATATTTAGTTTCTCCTATTCAAACGTGCATTTGAGCTCTGGATAAAAGCACTTTGGATGAAGGGAAAATAAAAGTTGAGTCAAACAAATTACACTCAAGTTATTAGCGGCTATTTTGTAAATATCAAAGATCCACTTGTTCTAGTGTTCTGGGCTTCATTTGCATTCTGATGAAACTCAAGTGGATGTGTGTGAACTCGGGGGTTATCTGTGGCTGTGCAGCGCTGAGCAGCCGAATCAGACAACTTCGCAACCGCACGGCTCAAGAGGATGAGCCATGGACCTCTCTCAAATCACTTCCTTCATAACAATTAAAATATGCAAAGTGATAATTTTCTTTAAGTAGCCTTAAATGTGCAATCTATTTAAATGTGAGGAAATTGCCCAGAGCTTGCAGTGTGAGAGGAAATAAGAATAAATTATGCAAATAACAGAAAGGACCTAATTTTAAAGGCCTAATTTTTCTGTAATAAGCATACTGTTTCATTTAATATTTTGCCTCTTATTAAAAGTGACAGTTCTTTTACACTGTCTGATGGCTATATCTGACACAAACTCATGGAACTGGCTGCAACATTAAATGGTAAAGCATTTTGCAAGCTTTTAGATTATGGTTACATTCACAAAGTAATTATGCACTGGAGAGTCCAGAAATAAGGTTTAATTACACAGTAATCGCCTCTGATGTACCATAGGAAGTGTGAGCCCTGCCAGACTGCAATCCATCAATGACAAACCTCTGGCCACTTTTAATTCCTCCTCATTTGCATCATAACCTCCGCACCAAGTTGCACAAATGCTGTTAAATGTTAATAGGACCTGTCTCTCTACTCAAAATGAATGCTTAAGCTATTTCATATTTTTCTTTCTCTCCCTCTCTCTCCCTCTCTCTCTCTCTCTCTCTCTCATTCTCTCTCTCTCTCTCTCGCTCTCTCTCTCTATGCCTGTCTCTCTCTCTCTCTTTCCCTCTGTCTCTCTCTCATTCTCTCTCTCTCTCTCTCTCTCTCTCTGGCACACTCTCTCTCTCCCGCCCCCGGTCTCAGGCGCGGCGTCTGGCCGGGCAGACCGTCGGGCGGGGGGGGGGGGGGGGG
>JAVQJS010042764.1:0-10000 GCA_036024795.1 Galaxias rostratus | reverse complement strand
AGCAGTCAGGGAAACCATTGCTGGGCCCAGACCTTTAATTTTTGTAGGTCGTAAACCTTGACACATTCACACAGATGACACACATTTACATAGCTGAGGGGCTTTCCACAGTGTGATAACTCTGAAACCACTTTATGGAAAACCATAAAAAAGCCAAATAACCTATTATTTTCCACATTACATAATTGGAGGGAAAGCTACAAATAAAAAGGTTTCGGCATGTGTAAGTGTTTTTAAAGGCATACACTTTTGTTTACTCTCTTTTATTAGCAGAGGTAGAGAAATATGTTGTCGATGTAACCCCAAAGGACAACATTGAATAATAACAAGAAATAGCAATAGCAATACATATTTTTCTACACTGCTCAAGTACAAATGTTGTTCATATTTGAACCAGAAGAAAATAAAAAAAAACTTCTATCAACAAAATAGTGTATCTCATTTTACCGTTAATATAAAGTCATTCTATCGAAGTAGTATTTTCTTTTAATATACATGGCTATAGTAGTAATCAAATTATGTATTGCCAATTATAAAATATGCCTGTTTGAAGGACAAAAACGTTTATTGGGGTGTATGTAATTCAGTGTGGAAGGTCAATTTCTTCACGATTTAGTTGTAGAAACCAACTCAATTTCACAGTGTTTGAAATTGTTGTTTGATTTTCATGTGCTTTAGTGACATAAACAATGAATGTTGGAAATCTAAATGACAATGTATCTACACAGTGCCAAATGGATTGATATGTTCCTGTCACCCATGTCATACATACTTCAACATTTGACAATGGATAAAAGGAATCGCAGCTGCAAAAGTGTTGATGAGCCAAACAAAAAGTTGGCATGCCCTCTTTCTCTATTTAACACAGCTATTTGCCAGCAGAGAAAGTTTATGGATTCAGTGGCAATCTCTTGATTACTTTTCAGTTGAATTGTTCTGCCCTAATTAGGGTTGAACCTCTATAAATATCCCCGACCCTATATTTAGGATAATTCCTAGGTAAAGATGAACAATGGCATACTATACGCAAGAGCCAGACAACAACTCATTTGTAATGGGAAATAAACACAGCAACATCATTAACCATAGAAGTAGGTTGAAATCCACTCCTTGCTGTGTGAAGGTGTTGGCATGTGATAGAGGATGCTCTCGGTGTGCCAAGGTAAGATAAGCCCCAGGGCTAAGCTGTCTCATCTCCACAGGTGCTAAACTGGCTTCTTCCTATTTTAGCGGCAAGACTGTTCTTGGGGATGGCGAGCACTCTTTTCAAAATCCGAAATACAAAAGAAAAAAAACAACTCCTCATTATCCCCTTATTAAAACACCTGCTCTTTTTGTGGGTTAGACAAAAAAACTCTGCAATTCATCTGCAAATGTATTCATCAACTGCCAGGGCCATTAAGGCCACACAAACATTGACAGCGAGTAATGAGGTGTTGGGGAGTCTTGACCAAACACAGCAGTGATTGGTGTGACAGCCAGGGCTAATGCACGGGATAGAACCCTGGGATAGAAACGCAGCAAGGGCACAGGTAAACACTGGCAGAATTCTGATGGAAAGAGAGACACTTTCAATTCTCTCTTACTTGTTTTTCCCTTTTTAATCTATATGTTTGTCTACGGAACATATCTCTCTTCCTGCCTGTCAGCCTTTTATTCCATGTCTCTTTCTCAATCACTCTCTCTCTCTCTCTGCCTGCAAACAATCTCAGCAGGCCATTTGATATGGTCATGGAATAATAATAAAACACACTGTTCCAAAAATACATTTGGGAGACTAATGTAAAGCGAACCACCTAAAATATTGACACCTTGCTGAATTGTGAGAATTGGACGTATTCTGTCAGAGAGGTTGTGCTTAAAAACAGGCTGTGGAGCTGTCCGTGGTGCTGATATCCCCTTTGCTCCTCCTGGGTGTCCATCAGATTGGTTCAGTGGTGCTCCACAGGTGCCCTGCCCCCAGTCTGGGCTTCATTAACTGATAGCACCGGAGATGGAGACATGGGGAGAATCAAAGTTAGAAAGGAGGCCCAATAACCTTTCCTGGCTTGGAGACATCCATCCAGCAGAGACTTGGATGGTCGATAGAATAATAACGTATCATTTTAAGATATTTAAATTTTCCTTCTAGGTTTTAGCTTGTCTATGGCTACACATCCTACGATTCAACTACGCGTAATTCTGATTATTTATACAGAACAAAAATGCTAGCTAGCTAATATATGCTCTCTCTGGCGTACTGCACAACAATAAACAAATACAAAGCATTTTACAAGAGAAAACGTGTAGTTATGAAGGTTATAACTTTAATATGAACACAAACGACTTTATAGGGAATGCTATGAACAAAACGTAGAATGTGGTCCTGCAGAATATTTAACCTGCTTGAACGTACTAATGGTACTTGTTTAATGTACTGTGGTGTGTGTGTCATTTATCAGTTAATCAGTGTATGTATGCTGCTGCTTTCCTGGAGCCATTACAGAGGTTTAAGGATTACCTCTACCAGTCATAAGCTGACCTGTAATTTGATATTCGATGCATTTAAATGAAGTCATTCTACCAGGCCCAGCAGACTCACAACACTGTCACCGTTTAATAAGAGGCTTTGTAATGAGCAAATATTCCTTATTTATGATGTGGTGGTTGTTTATTGATTGTGGCTGTCAGGAGTGTGGCAGTGCGCTGCTTGATGCAGGAATTATGGTATTAGTCTGATGGAGTAGTGTGTGCAGAGGATTCTCATGTCTCTAAAGCTATACTCACAATAGAGGAGAGGAGAAAAGGAATTTAATTAGAGGAGCTTAATGCTGCTTTTTATTAAGCCTGGAGGGCCCTCTCCTTCTTCTCCACCTCTTGCATATTCATGACTTCTGCTCTCTTTTGTTGGGAATACCAGGAATGAACATGTGAATCACAGCTCTGTAAGCTTTCTTCTGATGTCCAAACAATTTAATTGATACAGAAATGATGGATGAAAAAACATGGATAAATGTACTTTAAATTTCCCCAAAACACCAACTATCTCAGTTTAGACAAATGTATGGATAAGATGAGGTATCTCAACCCAGTGATAACCTTGCTATTTTGAAAGAGGTTACTCTACCTATTTACTGATGAAAGTACACTATTTATATAATTAACAATACAGTGCATTCGGAAAGTAATCATTCTTCACTTTTTCACAGTTTATAGTGTTCCAGCCAAATTCCAAAATGGATTAAATGAAAAATATTTGTCAACGTTCTGCATCCATTACCACAGAATGAAGTGAAAAACCTTTTGAGGATTTTTTTTTTTGCAAAAAAAAAATATACATATCTTGACACCTTTTGCTGTGACACTCAAAATTGACCTCAGGTGCATTCTGTTTTCACTGATCATTCTTAAGATGTTGCAACCGCTTGATTGGAGTCAAACCATCAAAGCCCTTCCGCTGATCCAGATCACAGCTGCTTGTCTGGTCTTCAACCTCCCTAAGTTCACTCACACCACTCCACTGCTCCACACATTGCACAGGACCAAATTCAGATCACTTGTCGTGGCCCAATGGGCGATGAACGGAACTTCACCCTCCAACCTAGAGTTGATGATCAGACCCATACACTCCGTCCTGATCACTGCTCTCTGCCGCAAGATGTTGCCTTTTTGACCCCTCACTTTGGAATGGGCTGCCTGGCCACCTGATCTCGACTCCCCAAGATCATAAGGACTGCAAATTCTTTGAACACTTTATGTCAAAACAAAGACTCAATTTTATCGAATCCATGTCAGCTTTTAAATGTAATTGGTTCCATCTCCCTGACACATACTTTTAATGCACAAAACACAAAGAAATTGTTTATAATTAGAACTTATTTGTAATAGGCTTGCGATTGCTCTGGCCAAGAATGCAATTATTTTATCCGCCCAACTTGTGTTACTTGGCTAGGTAGCCTGGCTGCTAAAGCCTCTTTCTACCAATTAAAATGATCTGTGTATACCTCTGATCCTTGAAGACTGTTTGCCACCTTCTCACTCCTCTACTCACCTTCTCAAGAAACCCTGTCTAACCAACGACAGGTCTGTTTCTCTTCTCCCCTACCTGTCAAAAACCCTTGAACGAACGATACAAATCCAACCTTCTTCCTATCTCAAGCAAACCAATCTCCTAGATCCCCATCAGGATTCCAGGAGGGACACTCAACGAAGATGGCCCTTCTCACCGTTTTCTAAGAGTAAGCTTCTTTTGAAACTGTGAGCCACCAGACTCTTTACCCTTGAAGACCTTGGCATCTCGGGGTCTGCACTCTCCATACTTGGATCACACCTGATAGCTCGATTGTACCAAGTAGCCGGGGTGTGGTTGGTCTCAAAACCGTGCAGCATCAACCGGGGTCCCTCCAAACTCAGTCCTGGGCCCTCTCCTTTTCTCTCTTTACACAAAGTCACTGGTTTGAGTCATACATTCACATAGCCTGTCCTGTCACTGCTATGGGGATGACAGTCTAAGGTTCTCCTTTCCTCCCTCTAACACACAGGTGGTGCAACACCTATCGGCATGCCTGGCTGACATCTCAGCATGGATGGCAGCTCATCACTTGAAGCTCAACCTTGACATGACAGAAGTTATTTTAATCCACGGGAAGTCCAACCCATTCCAAGACCTAAGCATCACCGTCGATAACACCGTGGTCTCCTCCTCTAGCATGGCAAATAACCTGGAGGTCACCCTGGATTACCGGGTGTCCTTCTCAGCTAACATTGCGGCAGTAACACGTTCCTGCAATTTCCTTTTAAACGACAAAGGAAGGTTACGACCTTTCTTTACAAGATAGGCTCTGCAGGTCATAGTCCAGGCCCTCGCCATCTCTCGCCTTGACTACGGCAACTTCCTCTTGGCTGGGCTGACTGTGAGTGCCATCAAACCCCTTCAGCTCATCCAGAATGCTGCCCCTCGTCTAGTTTTCAATTTGCCGAAGTTCACTCCCACCACCCTACTTTACACACTGCACTGGCTACCGGATGTTGCACACATCAGATTCAAGTCACTTGTCTTAGCCCGTAGAGGGAGTTTTGGATCTGCACCCTCCTATCTACTCGATGCTCAGATCTTACACCCTGTCCCGACCACTGTGCTCTGCCACTGTATGTTGACTTGTTGCCCCCTCACTCCATGGAAGGAACAGCCTTGCACTTTTTTCATTTCATTTTCATTTTTATTTCATTTTTCAACTTTTTTTGGTCCTTGTCCCTCAGTGGTGGAATGACCACCCCACGAACATTAGGGCTGCAACTTTTTTGTTCACTTTTTGACAAAACCTTTAGACTCACTTCTTTCGACTGCACTTTGGTTCTTGAATGTGATATTGCGTCTACCAAGCTACTCGATATACCATGTACCGGTAATTGCTTGCACTAATAATTTTTTACAGTTTTTTTTTTTTTCGTGGTTTGGGAAGGTGTTGTTAATAATCTTGATGTCTAATATAGAACTTGCTTAGATCTGATCTACATCATTAAGTCAGGGAAGTACTTTTGTCCTCTACTTGACTTTCACGTTTTTACTAGTATCTTTTTGTTGGCCAAATTGCTGTAAGTCTTTGCATAAAAGCTTCTGCCAAATGATTGTTATGTAATATAATGCGTTTTTTTGTTTAGTTTTTTTTTACACCTCTCGTTGAAAGCACTTCATTGTGTAAATTGCTTTAGATAAAAGTATGTGCTAAATGACTGTAATTTAATGTGATGTATAAACGTTCATTGCCATTACGGTATTTACATGAAAGAAACTGCATGGATACAATGGAATGTACGCATCCATAAACAATTGGTAATAGCAGGTTGGATTATCATATGGATTGTGTGGCTGCAAGAAACTAAGCAGATGGATTGCCAAAGCTCATTATTAAAGATGAATAAAAATACTCATTGTTAAAAATTTAATTTCTTACATACAGTCATCAGTGGAACTAACACAATTTGTCAAATTTCACATATAATAAATATGGTCCGTCTCCATATCTTGGCGTTATCATGACTTTGTAGCCGCTTTGCTAAACGCCATGACTTCAGTTGAAATGTTCCATTCCACAAGTTGGACTTGTGAAACTATAATCAATCTTTTCTGCCACGCAAACAATTTCTATTTGGAAGCAGATACATTTCACATCATAATGAGCACAGCTGTCACAATGGCTCTGGGCTTTTCCGTTTTCTCGTTTATGAAAAAAAAAAGAGGTTATTTTGACGCATGCCGTAACGTGTCCTCATCTGAAGGCCTCTACTACATTGGCCGGGCTCTTAACAAGGGGATGGTGGGTCAGTGCACTTTAACCCATTGACAGACATCCTCTATTGTTCCACATGAAGGGTCTGACTCATCCAGTGGCAAACAGGCCAGCCATTATAGACAGCTCTCCACCTCCCAGAGGAGGTCGTTATGATGAAGATGAGCAGGCGGGCTCCCCCACTGTAAGATGGAACTTCTAGAGAAACCCTAAGAGGAAATGACAGAGCGATGGAGAAAGATAAATCAGGATGAGCTGGAAAATGCTGAAATAGATCAGACCTGATGTTGTTTTCTGGCGAGGACTGGTCTTTCTCTTGTCAGCAATGCCTGATACAATAGATACATTTGTCTTCTGCATATTTCAGTTAGATGAACACGTGTACATTAGTGATAAACAAGATATGGTAGATTTGAAAAGCAAAATCTCAACATTTTCACATTTTAACCAATTGTTTGTGAGTGTTGCTCTGTATTCAATTAATTTCAGAGCTGCTGTTTGTGGATGACTCAATTGCTGTATTGTACTTATATTGTTTTGTGTTTATGTGTATTATAAGGCATTGTACAGAAATACATGGATCTTTGTGACGATTATAGTGAACTCTAAAAGATGTGGGGCCATTTATGATCAGAGTCATGCTGCAGTAATATGGGGTTGTGGTGACCTACTGGTATTTAGTAGTGAGATTACACATTAGCTCTTCTACCAAAGAAGAATAGTTTCAATACTTTTTGGACTATCCTATTACTTTTCTGTCTCTTTGTCACTTATCCTGGTGTCAGCTTTTGGACTAGCTTTAGTATTCTGCAACAAAAATAATTTTGTTCAATTTAAAAAAAACAACTGTATATATATATATATATATTTCAGCGTCTTTGAGTGTTTTGAAAAGCGCTTTATAAATATAATGTATTATTATTATTATTATACATATACATATATATATACATATGTATTTTGTTATCTGAATTTAAATGCTTGCTCATCAATTGACTTGAAGCAATTTCTTTAAGCCAGCTTCACGGTTGATATTTACACACTTCTGGAAATGAAACTTTTAATTTGTAAATGGCAAGTCCAACAATCTTTCATTACATTACAATCATTCAGTAGTTAGTTTCATCCAAAGCGACTTAGACAAATAGTGTTGTCAACAAAAGTAGGTAACAAAACTACAAGTCAGGTAGAGAGAGCATCCCCTACCTATTCACGTAGATATAGCTAAGGAAGAGCTATATTAAACACAAGGCTATCAAACAAACCCAATGTTAAACAATGTCTTTTGTATTTTTCTAACAATTGTTTTGTATTTTGAAATGTAGTGTGTGGAAGATGGATGCAACATATTACTTTTAAGAAACAAATTGACGTCAAAGCAGGTTTGTCTTTAAGTGTGGATGGAAAGGGGACAGGGACATTACAGTCCTATTGTTCGTTGCGAGGTCATTCCACCACTGAAGGACAAGGACAGAGAACAGTCATGACTGGGGGGCCAGGCTGCCCTTTCCATGGAGTGAAGGGGCAACAAGGTGACATCCAGCTGCAGACGGCACTGGTCGGTACGGGCTGTAGGGTCTGACCATCAACTGTAGGCAGGAGGGTGCAGTTCCGGTCATCACCCGATAGGCTCGGACAAGTAAACTGAATTTGATGCAAGCTGTACTGGCAGCCAGTGCGATGTGTGGAGCAGAGAAGAGGTGTGTGGAAATTTAGGGAGTGGTTGTAGACTAGATGAGCAGCTGTATTCTGGACGAGATGGGTTTGTGGTGCTCACTGTGAACCCAGCCAGGAGGGAGTTTCAGTAGTCTAGGCGCAAGATGACAAAGGCCTGGACAATGCCCTGCGCAGCCTCTCTTGCAACAAATAATATTAGACAGTATTTTTAAAAGTGATGGAGAAAGTTTAGTGCTCAAATGTATGCAGATGATGGTGGTTGTCTCTACTGATGTCCATGTCAAATCATAATTGCATTTGATATTATTTATCCAATTGGCAGAAGAGAAAGGCATGTATGACACCTTAATATTTAAGACCAAGAGCCCCTGTAGACTTCTTCAGTTAGTCATTCTGATTCAGGTTTACAGATCATAAGCCTCATATTACGGCAGGATTTCACTCACCATGTTGACACATCTTGACAAATGTCCCTTAATTGGACCATAGTTGTGCGAACTAATCAGGTTGCACAACAGTGGCGTTCTCAACTGCTCGTCTCATTTCACACCCTGTGACATCCACGCCATCTGATAGCGTCGGAACAAAAACAATGATGGTGTCAGAGTGGAGGATGCTAGAGGCATCCACATGAACGAGGAATGCCAATGAGAGACAATTGCTGCAGCATTACGTCAAATTGACATGCACGGATATGCATCATGAGCATAAAAGCATGATAAGAGATAACGTGTGGTTGTTGTTGTAAAACACAGACTAAGAAATGTGAGATGTACGTTTGTTTCCACATAACACGAAGGCTACGGTTGCATTTTGTTGCGCCCAAAATGTGCTCAAATTAAACCTTGTGACAAAACAATGTAGCAATGGAAGGAACAACATGGCAGAGTCATCGGATTGCTTGACATGACTGAAGGAGTAAGACTATATTGTCTCTGACAGAATTTTGATAAACTGTCAACAAGCATATTGCCTGAGAGAAAGTGTCAGTATGTAAAAGGCTTTGGACAGATATGCTTGCTTTGCCAACATATTTTGAGGAATAAATAACTGCAAGATTCATGTCAGGCCTTAGTACAGAAAGGTTAACGTTGGCCTACAGTTGTTTATCACACAGGCCAGATGGGGTCAAGAGTTGAATTTACGAAACATGCATTTTTTTTTTTACACTGAAGAGCTTGCCTGGCAGGTGAATAGCTTCATTTGTGCTAGTATAGCCAGGTCAAGAGCTGGGGCACTGCTTGAGTCGATATTAAAAACGAGTTCATTGTCTCACCCACACCACAGTCATGTTTTGCTATTGGTCGTTCATTAGAGCTTTCACTCTATTTTGCCTTGATTTTGCACACAGAGACACTAGTCAAAGCCATTAATACCGAGTAATAATTTAATTTAATTTAAGTAATTTGCTTATCCCCATCCCTCACTCGTATTTGGTTTCAATTAGTGTTGAATACGGCTTCTTTCCAATTGCTGTTGAAAAAAGCCAGGCCTAAGCAAATAGTTACTAGATCTCATCTGATTTTCTTTTACCAATTAATACACAAAACACGCCTGGGATAAAAACAAATAGTTCTAAGAAACGTTTGACCGCAATATGCTGTTTCGAGTTTTTGCAAAATATTCATATTAAGCTGTCTAGCTCCCCAAAAACCAAAATGGCCTGATTTAGTAAACAACCCAAAATGTGACCCAACACCACAAGCAATTTATTTTAGCTGAACTAAGTGCTAGTCAACAATTCAGCCCAATAAAAGCTGTGGCAAAGGTCTTGAAGTGTTTGCCTCAGTGGGTAATCAGAGTGGTGTTTGCCATCCGAGGGTTGAGACGAGCCACACCACTTTGTACATATCAGTAAAAAACACAGTGAAACTTTACTTTAAGTACATTTTCATGTCATGTCATCATGTCAGAGTTGAAATATTTGTATGTACCCAAAAAGCCAACTCCTACACACTCAAATGAAAGACACTGGCATCCGATTGGAGTCGTCATTTTATTTTCTTCACATCTCAGGCCTTTTTCATCTAGCCCTTGTATGGTATTCGTGTTTT
>JAVQJS010042728.1:0-11283 GCA_036024795.1 Galaxias rostratus | reverse complement strand
GGAGAAGGTCGACCAGCGATTCAGGCCGTTTCGGGGGGGGGGGGGGGGGGGTTTCCCCGCGCCCGCCGCCGCCGCGGTTGCGTTTGCCCCCACCGTAGTGGAAGGGGCGGGGGTGGGGGAAACGGAAACCTGGGTGGGTGCCGGCTGGGGTAAACCCCCCCCCCCCCCCCCCCCGAAACGGCCTGAATCTCTGGTCGACCTTCTCCCTCTCTCCTCCCACGTCTCCTCTTTTTAATCTACCTAATCCCCTCCCTCTCTCTCTCTCTCCCTCTCTCGTCCACCTCCCCGCGGGGCTCCCAGGAGTTGAAGGACAAGGTGACTCAGCTGCTCCCCCTGCTGCCCGTGCTGGAGCAGTACAAGGCGGACGCCAAGATGATCCTGCGGCTGAGGGAGGAGGTGAGGAACCTGTCGCTGGTGCTGATGGCCATCCAGGAGGAGATGGGCGCCTACGACTACGAGGAGCTCCGCCACAGGGTCCTGCTGCTGGAGACGCGCCTGCACTCCTGCATGCAGAAACTAGGTGAGAGAGGGAGGGTGGGCGACCTGTTTGTTTCTGGGCTTGTTAACGGGATCAGGGGTCGCATGCGTTCGCCGGCTTGTTTGTGTGTGGGCCGGTATTCACTTCCCGCGTTCTTAAATACGGGGGGATTCACACCCACCGCTGTATGGACAGTGGTAAGTGGGAAAAACTGCATTTTCTGTCCGAGGAAAAACACTAACGATGCAAAACAGTAATGTGGCTCAGATGCACGCCGTTAACGGTCAACATGTTACATTACTTCGATGCATACATTAGGCGTAAAGGACCCCGGAGCGCATGGATTAATGATATTTTTCTCATGTAATATGTGGGCCTTAACTGATGATTTCACAAAGTCCCGTAAAAATAAACTGATGATGTAGCAAAAAAAATAAAAATCTGTTTTGCTGATACAGTTTTGCCTTGAGCTGGTGAATATTTCACAGTTTAAGGTTTTCCAACTGAGAGCTTAAACATTAAAGCACAAATTATCTCAATGCTTAACCCCTCAAAAAACTGTAATGTGGTTGTGTGTGTATTTCGTAATGTGTGTGTGTGTGTGTGTGTGTGTGTGCGTGTGTGCGTGTTTTAATGAGTACGAGCATGTGCATGTGCGTGCATGCGTCCGTGTGTGTGTGTGTTTTAATGAACATGTATGCATGTCTGTCCTCCTCTCCTCCTATCTAAACCCATGTCCGTCCGTCCGTCCGTCCGTGCTCCAGGTTGTGGGAAGTTGACGGGCGTCAGTAACCCCATCACGGTGCGAGCGTCGGGCTCCAGGTTCGGCTCCTGGATGACTGACACCATGATCCCCAGCTCCGACAACAGGGTGAGTGCCGTCGCTCCTAATGGGATCCGGTCCAAAGCCCCGGAGTTTATCTCCCGGCGCCCCGTCACGGTCGGCCGCTCCGCATCCCGTCCCCGAGAGCGAGGGAACGGGCGATGTCATACGCCAACGCTGTGACTGATTGACGCTGTGTTTATTTTTTGCAAGGGTGGGACTCCTCTAGAGGACTGAAGGGTAAAGAGAGAGAGAGTGGGAGAGAGAGCAAGAGAGAGGGAGAGAAAAAGAGAGAGAGGGAGAGAAAGAGAGAGAAAGGGAGAGAGCGTGGGGAGAGAGAGCGAGAGATAGAGCGAGGCGGACAGAGAGCTGAGTCACTGATGGATAGCATTCCCTCTCCTCCTCCTCCGCCCTCCTCCCCCTCCACCCCATCCTCTCCTGCCACCGTGACTCCAGCTGATTAATTACTACGTCAATTTGGGCGGAATAAACGACTTGTTTAGGCACAAGTTTCCCCCCGTCACCTAGGCGATTAGGAGGGGGCGTCGGCGTGGCGGGGCGACCCATCCAGACAGAGACGCCGCCTTAACCACTTTGGCTGATTGGCAACGACGCGTGGACCTCTCGTTAGCGAGCCCACTGTAGGGTGCAGCGTAGCGACGGGAGATTGGGGGGGGGGGCCAAAAAGGGAAATGCGGAGGGAGGGGAAGGATGGCCTTCGCTCTCTCCGTGAAACTCACACAATGGCCGTCCTCCCAGACTAAATGGTGGTTGTCTTTCAGCGAAAGGTCACTTCCTTTGATCAACAACCCTCCCCCCCCCGCTCTCTCTCTCGCTCTCTCTCTCTCTCGCTCTCTCTCTCATTATCACGTCGCGGGCATCACATTAGTGTTCCTACCGTATCAATCCTGGATGATATTAGCGGCTAGATACATCACAGAGATCCCACTTTAATGCCCAAATCAGTCACGGGGACGGCCTACTGGAGGGAAATGTCATTGACTCTTCGGAGCCGCGTACAAAGCCAGCCGGTTGGGGGTTGAGGGGGGGGTTATGATTGGCTGCGGAGGAGGCTCCCCCGCGCCGCAGCCTTCTGCCCCGGGACTCATTTAGCAGCGCAAGGAGGAACAATGCTTAATGCGCCATAATCCCCCCTTCTCCATAATTCAGCTGCTGTTTTATGTCACCCCCCTCCGGCTCCCTGCACCGCCCTCCCTGCTTCCCTACCCCGCTTCCCTCCCCTTCCAAACCCCTGGGAATCCGACTGAACGCGAGCGCGTGCGGCTCTGGGAAGAAGGGAGTGAACAGGGGGGAAATAGGGGAGGAGAGGGTAAAGCAAAAAAAAGAAAAAGAAAGATAGACATCAATCCTAAGGAAATCAGCCTGGCACATTGCGAGTTAAGCAAACATCTGACTGACTGTTAAATTGAATCAATTAAAGGCTCCGCTACCGTAGGGGTGAGGCGGGGGAGATGGGGGCCTGTCCGTACGTAGGCCGGCTTTACTCGTTCTTAGAGTGCCGGTGAGGGAAAGAGAGAGAGAGAGAGAGAGAAAAGGGGGAGCTGCTAACTGGATTGATTTCCTGTAAGTGCGAACTGGAAAGGGCAGAGAGCACGGGCGGTGGTCGACTGCAGAGCACAGGCAACATCTTCACTCCCTCATGCCCTGCGGATCAATAGCACTGCACACACACACACACACACACACACACACAAGCAGTAGCTCAAATGGCGGGCTAACACACACACACACCTCCACACACACCTCCACACTCACCACGCGCTTACTTTGCTTAGAGCACTGCCTCAGGTTATGAAAAAACAAGGGCACTAGGCAGCAGGGCTCTTCTCTCTCTCTCTCTCTCTCACAAACACACATACACACACACAGACACACACACACACAGACACATACAGGGGCAGCGGGAGGCTCTCTCAGAGAGGGAAGACGAGGGACTTTCCTCAAACTCCTCCCGAGCACTAAACTCTCCGCTCTCCTCCCTCCTGCAGGTGTGGTCCATGGACGGCTACTACAAAGGCCGGCGCGTGCTGGAGTACCGCACCATGAACGACTTCATGAAGGGGCAGAACTTCGTGCAGCACCTGCTGCCCCACCCCTGGGCGGGCACGGGCCACGTGGTCTTCAACGGCTCGCTCTACTACAACAAGTACCAGAGCAACATCCTCATCAAGTACCACTTCCGCTCGCGCAGCGTCCTGGTGCAGCGCAGCCTGAGCGGCGCCGGCTACAACAACACCTTCCCCTACTCGTGGGGCGGCTCGTCCGACATCGACCTGATGGCCGACGAGAACGGCCTGTGGGCCGTCTACACCACCATCCCCAACGCGGGCAACATCGTCATCAGCCGCCTGGAGCCCCAGAGCCTGGAGGTGCTGCAGACGTGGGACACGGGCTTCCCCAAGCGCAGCGCCGGCGAGGCCTTCATGATCTGCGGCACGCTCTACGTCACCAACTCCCACCTGGCCGGCGCCAAGATCTACTTTGCCTACTACACCAACACGTCCAGCTACGAGTACACGGACATCCCCTTCCACAACCAGTACTCCCACATCTCCATGATGGACTACAACCCCCGGGAGAGGGTGCTGTACACCTGGAACAACGGGCACCAGGTGCTCTACAACGTCACACTGTTCCAGGTCATCAAGACCTCCGGGGACTGAGGAGTCGCCCCCCACCTACACCAGACTCCCTGTAAAACTTCTGCTGTTATGTATATGGGGGGGCTAGGGGTGGGGGAGGGGGGTTGATATTGGTTGAGAAAACAAGCGAGGGTTGGACTTTTCTAAAAAGCATTTCGATCTTCATAGAGTGCTATTATTCACGTTCTGAGAAAGAAAAAAAAAACACACCTGACGCCGGAGATGGTAGTAGAAGGCTGGCGGCTTTTTTCTTTTCTTTTCTTTTTTTTTCTTCTTCCTGTGATGAGTAAGCATGGTTCCTTTTATTTGTGATGAGAAATAAATATCGACCTTTACCATTTAAGACGTTGTCCTTCATTGTGCCTCCTCCATTGCTCACGCCAGGCACCTCTCCTATAATTCTCGCTCTGAGCAGAGGAGAGAGGGAGAGTGAAAGAGAGAGAGAGGGAGAGAGAAAGAGAGAGAGCGTGACCAGCACAAGCTGAACGAACACCACAACCGAATGTCTTCTAAGAAATAATGCCACCACCTCACCTGTGGTGAATCGAGGTTGAAGCCCGGAGAGACGACTCTGCCTGTTGTTATTCTCTGCCGGGCTGTTCCAGCTCTGTGGGTGTTAAAAGGGACAGGGTGAGGTGAGGACGGCCGTCGAAACGGAACAGGAGAGAGAGAGAGAGAGTGAGAGAGACAAAGAGAGAAAGAGAGAGAGAGAGACAGACACAAAGACACAAAGGGGAAATGCGACCGCATTCGCATTCGGGTGGTGAAATGAGGCCCCGGGCTACGTTGACGCCTGCTGCGGTCGATTGCATTTGTTGAGCTCCTGACGGCAGCTCTCAGTCTCTTTACGCGTCCAGTGTCAGTGTTCCCAAAAAGTAGACCTAGTGAGACGCTCTCTGAATTAAACAAAATTGTCCCCTCCCCATTAATATTAGGAAAAACCGCTGAAAACACACTTATGAGGAAAGACCGAATCTTGGTTTTCATCTCTTTTAAAAGGGCAATTTGTGTCGCTGGCAGAGATACAATCTCGTTTTCTTAGCGAGACCCTTCTGACACGAGAGTACTGCTGAAGAAAAGAAGGGGGCTCCATTTTGTTCGCCGTAACCATGGCGATCATATTCATCCGACGTGACCTTTCTGTCAATCGGGCGGAGCTGAAGGGGGGCCCTGATGAGTTCACACACGGTGGTGGATGACATTTTAGAGAGGAGCACACAGGACAATACACCCCCCCCCCCCCCAGACAGAGCGTTGTGTCTGGAGAACAGCCTCTCCGGGTTCTTCCTGCGCAGCAGCCACTTCACGACACCCAGACTCACGCGGTGGCTATCGCCGCCAGGCCTGGCTCACTTACTCAGCTCCCCACCCCCCCCCCCCCCCCTCCTTATCAGATCAACTGTGTGTCATAACACTGGAAGAAGCCGCGGAGGTAATGGAAAGGAGCACGCCGTACCCACTAGATCAGGGCGCCATGCGAAAGTCTAATTGCTAATCCATTTGGGCGAGGGAAAGGGGGGGGGGGGGGGTGTTCACAGTCGCGGTGCGGGAGAGGGAATAATAGGCCGTGAAATGAGCCGGATAGCGACACGGCGAGCCGTTAATGCTCTGCCGACATGGTTGCACCCACTTCCACAGGTAGAGAGCGTGGCACGGTAATCAACCGCCATTCAGATATTGACAGATATTCAGATATTAGCTTGCGCTGAGACAAGCGTTGGGAATGAGACCCCAACCACGATGGTCGAACCCGCTCAGAGTATTAAGGCGCGAGGCCAACATCGAGCCCGCCAGCCGTAGAGTGCGGAGGCTTCGTGGACGGGGTTGACGGAGCGGAGAAAGGAGCTGTGGGCCCGGTGGGTTTTCAGTGGGAACGACCTATGGTTCTGTCGGTGCTTCTCCACGCCATGGAGATGTGAGAGTCTTCTGCCAAAAGACAACTCCACGTCCTACATCATAAAAAAAGCATTTCCAAACAAACGAGCGTCCCACGCAGCGTTCCGAACTCGAGGATCTCTAGACGGCTTGGTTGAAGATGGGTTCACCCCGTGTCAGAGCGGAGCCTCTTTTTAAGAGGGGGCACGGAGGAGGCAACAGAAACTCCGACGCCGTGTCCAATTCACTCACTGTAGAACGTGAGGGTGGGCACGCTGATCAAATCTGGCAGCGATGGAGCCAGGAGGGGAAGTAAGAAGCCTCGCGGGTCTCACACACACACACACACACACACACACACACACACCCACACACACACACACACACGCACACACGCGCACACAAACAAACCAGCAAAACCACCGCTAGTATCAATATGTGTACATTAATCATGCATCCATCCAGTTTGTCCTGCCCAGCGAAACGAGCGCTCTTCCGTCACCGCTGTGTTAGAGGCGGGTCTAGAGACGCGGGGCTGTTTAATGAAGACCTACAGCCGGAAAGCAGCCTCTGACAGCTGCTTTATGTCCGGCCAATTAAAACGTCCGTTATAGCCGCCTTCCTTGGCAGCGGGGCCGGCCCCAAAAAAAAACACATTGCTGCGCAGTTCCTCCTTCGTGACAACCTCACAGTCCCTTCACCCACCCCCCCCACCCCGGTCGCTTCTCTCAGCAGAGGCGTCCCTCTCATTAAGTGTTCCCTCTTCAAGGCCCCAAACCCCCATACTTACTCACCCTCCATCACACTAAGCAAACTTTTCCCCCCCCTGTCCCCCAACTCTACACTACTTTAGGGGGAAGTCGGGAGCACTTTAAAAAGGCCGCTCGGAATGCCCGTTTTCCCTCATGATCGACCGTGACTTGAAAATGGCGCTCCGATTTCCCGATTTCTTATTCATGTCTGAACTGAAAAAGCAAAGGGTGGCGAGGTGCAAAGACGTGGATAGAGGGAGCCCAGGAGGTTCCATTCCATCCATCCCCTCGGACAGCCGCATCTAAATTGGCTCTTTAATTGTGTGTTTTTTTTTGGGGAGCCGCCATTGATTTAGCCCCCCTCCCACCTGGCCCCAGTCCCATTAGCCTCTGATTTGTGGAGGACCGCGAGGCGGGAAATATTCTGGGGCGAAAGCCATGGGTCATTCGGTTTTATGACCTTGATGTCCTGACATCGCACACTCCATTGAGGCCGTAAAGATTTACAATGGAACAAGGTGCTGCCGGGGGGTACGTGGGAAGGGGCAGGGGGGCGCTCCCTCCCTCCCCCCGCTCCTTTCAGTCGCCGGTAATCAAGGAGCTGGCCGGTGGGCGGACAAGGCCACAGAGGGGGTCAGCCCGGGTGGCAGGCTGTGGCTGGAGGACAAGGTGAATGCACTGCAGGGTACGGCCACTCAGAACGCCACAGGGCTCACCGGGAGGAAGTCCTATGGAGTTGGAGTGGTAGATATCTCAGCGCTCTACTTAAGCAAGGGAAAACGTGTTTTTATAAGCGGGCACTGAAAACACATGGCCATCTAGGAAGCTCGAATTCCCTCGCCATGAACCCATAAGAACCCTGGCGGTGATTGTGGTGGTAAATATATTACGTAAACAATGAACTAGGTCGGTCCATCAGAAAATCTCGATTGCCGGGGATGTAACGGGGAAAATGATGCCATAGCTCCTGCACACCCAATTTGATGCTGTGTTTCAATCCACAGCACTGTCTGGGTGAAAGAGTAGATGGGTTCCCATCGCACAGCAAGGTCTTCGTTACTTTCACTTAGCAGTGAGCGCGTTTCCCTGTCGTTCGTCTCGCTAAATGAAACGCCGGCAGCAACACCGCCGATTGCCTCTTTGTCCTTCGCCAACGAAGCCTCTTATCGTGTCGTGGGCGTACTGGAGGCACCCCACCGCAGCAGGCAAAGTGAAATTAAAACCGCCGCTTCATCGAGGTAGCAGTTAAAACCGAATCTAACCCCCCCCCCCCCTCTATCCCCCACCCCGTCAAACGCTCCGAGATACAGAGGAAGAACGGGAAGGTGCCGTGTAGACAGAAAGAGTTCAATCCCAGGCAAGGGTGTGAAGGCTCTGTCAGAACGCGGCCCCGTCCTACTGTATGCCGCGGAGATGATTGTGAAGGCTCTGTCAGAACGCGGCCCCGTCCTACTGTATGCCGCGGAGATGATGAGCCGCCGTCTCCTTCCCTCCTTCCCCCGTCGACATCAAGGGGAACGCTTTGAAGAAGGGAGAGAATCCATTTTCCTTATTCCTCCTGCCTCTTCCTCCATCCCCTCTCCATTCCGTGTCAAATCAGGGGCTTTTCTGGGAGCGAATGAGAGCCGGCGAGCCGTGTGCCAGGGAGCCAGGGGGGCTACGGCAGAGTGCAGTGCAACGGGAGACGGCCCATTTTGAAGAGCCAGGGAGCTCTGTGACTTACACAGCTAATTGTGGGGCATCCACGGGGCCTAGCCGCTAAGGGTCCCACCGGCTGCCTTTCTTCTCTCTCCCTCCCTCCCCCTCTCTTTGTCTCTCTCTCACTCTAGTTCTCTACCTCCTTCCCTCTCTCTCTAGCTCTCTCCCTACCTATCTATCTCTCTAGTTCGCTCTCTCTATCCCTCCCTTCCTCTCTCTAGCTCTCCCCCTATCTCTCCCTCTCTTGTCCTTTCCCTCCCTCTCCCTCTCTCTAGCTCTCTCCTTCCCTCCCTTTCTCTCTCTCTCTTAATCTAAAGTAAACGGAACACTCCTGTAGGTTGCGAATTTGTAATTTCCCCATGAAGCTACTGTGTAAGTCATAGTTATAGAATGGGATATGGATTTATTTTAAACGGCAATAACACTTCATTATTGCCTTACACTAACAACACTACATCAGCTTTGCCCCCTGACTGTCAATATGGGTTTATATATTCATATATGATACAGCCGAGGTTAATACTTAACCACAGGAGGAGTCAATTCTGTTAAATTAATTTGTGAAGGAATTATCTATAACTTTCTTCGTGACACATAGGTTCCACAGTCGTACTAAATATGTATGAATCCAATATGCTTAGGCACTCGAGAGCATCTGCAAAAACACCTTTTCTACTGGCCCATTAGCTCCAGTCCTGAAACATTAGCTCCAGCCTTCTCATTTTCTTGGCAAGACAAAGCAAGGGTTAACTCAAAACAACCCCCCCCCACCCCCACCCCCACCCCCTCCTCCTCCTCCCCGCCCTGCCTCCGAGAGCGGCGCGGGAGGCCCGCACTCCGCAGCATTAATATGCAAAGTGGACCTGGAACCGTGATCACCCTGCTTTACTGATCCCGTTTATTAAATTCATTTACCCCCAAACGAGCCGCAGGAGCTGCTGAGGTAGTCGATGGGCCTCCCCTCCGGCCGCGAATATCAATGAGCCGTTATCAATTTCACATTCATCACAGCACGGGGACCGTCAGCCGTAGGGGGGGGGGGGCGGAGGGAGACAGAGGGGGAGTGTCTGATGGGCTGGCACCGCCGGCCCCCACGTCGCCACCGGACCACCCCCGCACTGTCAGTGGGCGGCGGGCCCCACTGCTCTCCGCCGTCACATCCACTCTGTGGGTCGTCGATCAGACCCCCCCGCCACCCTCCACCCTGCACCGCCCGGGGAGGCAGTGAGCCAGAGTACCTTCTTTTCTTCCTCCTGGCTGCGGGCAGCACAAACTAATCCCCGCTGGGAGGACAAGATGGAGTTGTTTTTCAGGGGGACGGCAACAGGTGATGTCAGAGGGCCGGGGAACGGGCGGTTGAAACTTTGAATACTTTTGGGTGTATGTTCGGTTTGCAAAAGACAGCATGGTAGAATACCGCTCCGTTTCTCACACACTTTCCCTTGGCAAAAGACACGCACACCCGCATGCACACCCACACACACGCACACACAAACAAACAAACACACACACGAACCCACACACACACAAAACAATCAATGGCACAAACCTATAAAACAAACAAACTGTGGGACTGCAAGCAAACTTTGGGGCACACAGAGTGAGTGACGTGCAGAGGTCAAACCAACAAGCCCGCGGCGGCGCGAGGTCGGACGGCAGGTGGCCCTCCGGGGTGGCGTGGCGCGAGGCCGCCGTGTTTGTTTTTGCTCTGCCTCTCCTTTTATTCACGCCAGGGGTGACCTTGGCCGGTAGCGGCAGTAAGGGAACATCAGCCATAGGGTTAGCAATCGTTACAGCAATTACTAGAAAAAAGCATTGGGCCACGGGGAGCAATTTTGTGCTTGGTGTTTACAATCCCCCACAGGAGAGCACAGCCACGAAAAGGCAAGGGAGGAGGCACGCGCTCTCAGATACAGTCATAAAAAGAGGGGGCGGGTGGGGTAAGTGGGCCCGGCGGTCGCCGCAGCCAAGAAGGGTGAGCTGAGGAGAGAGCAGTGGGAGGAGTTCGCCGGGAGGAGTGCGTGAGAGGTCGGCCCCCGCGCGGCCGTACGTGGCCGGTGACGAGCGGCTGGACGCGGCGGAGAACGAAAACGAATGAAACGGCCACTTGCCTTTCTTCCCGCTCTCCCTCCGAAACCCCCTGCGCTGACATTTGGCGTCCCGGGCCTGCGGGGCACGCGCCTCTGGCTGGCTGCGGCTCCTCTCGCTGCCCTCGCATGGGAACCGAGCCAGCGGACAGGCCGCTGCTCAGAGTCTGGGGCTGGGCTGATAAGAGGAAGGTGAAGGGGTGCGCCGGGTTCACTGTGTTCGGACGTACGGTCGGTCAAATTCGATAGGCTCGAGGACAGGCGGCGTTCCGGAAGTTCTGGATCAAAGCCAACTTCCCCGTGCCCTTTTCTCGGTCGCACCCACGAGGGAACAGGAGTGAGGAAAGGAAGGAAGGGAGGAGACACGCCGAAGAGAGAAATGAAGCGAAAACAGATTAAAGAGGAAGAGAGTTTGCAAGAGAGGGGAGAGAGAAAGAGGCGGAGGGGAAGATAGGATTCACTTTCCTGCACTGTTGCCATATCCAAGTCCAAGATGTATGAGAGGTTGACCAAATTAATACCTGGTGCCACTGACCAATACAAAGCAAAGGAAGAGCAAATCGTCAAATGAGAACTGGACGCACAGATGTGTTGCATCAGTGGTACCAGCCACCCCCACCACCTGGTTGTACAGCACACTGCAGAACGCCAGCCACAGCACAGAGCTAAATGTTTGGTAAAGGCATATTTACCAGTATTGCTATAGCGAGGCTGTTCCATGTCTTTTAGAGGCAGCTTTTCCCTGCACTTTCATTATTCTCACCGCCTTGGATTGGACGATCCAAAGAGACCAACAGGATGCATCAAATGTAACTCCAGCCCACTGCAGCAAAGGGACGGGAGAGAGAGAGAGAGAGAGAGAGAGAGAGAGAGAGAGAGAGAGAGAGAGAGAGAGAGAGAGAGAGTC
>JAVQJS010042679.1:5000-14774 GCA_036024795.1 Galaxias rostratus | reverse complement strand
ATAAACATTTTGATGATACCTTTGCTCTTGAACAAGATATAAACCTAGATACACACAGTCAAACAAAATATGTTTTCAGTTCAAATTTGTGGAGAGCTGATTTTTGAGAATCAAAAATGTAATTCCATTGGTCAACAGTCACGTGACAAATTATAACACTGATGTTGGTTTCCTTAGAGCCTTGTCTATCTTTTAAAGTATTTTATTAGAATGGTGAATGTATTGTGCCAGTGTCAAAAGCCAAAAATTGGGATTTTACCTTGAGGTAACACGGTACCATAGAGTGCTAAGTTATTGCGACCTTGAGTGCCTTGAAACGCCTTATAAATTCAAATTCAATGTATTATTGGTTTAGGGTAGAAGTCGATCTGTATCTGCGATGAGTTCTCATCCGCATTTGATGTGCCACTTACGATGCAAGAGGCTGCCCAATCAGAACTAGGGAAACATCGAAAGTAGTCCATGTTGAGGCGCGGCGACTAGTGCGGACAGAGAACTGATTGGCTGTTGCAGTTCTTCACCCAAAGGTCTTAAAACCCCTTCTGTCGTCTGTGAAATACCTGAATAGAAAAAAAGAACTTACCAATGCAAATGATTTAAAAAGCCGGTCTTGTCAGCGGGAGTGTGCAACCGAGTGCCACGGATACTGAGACATGGATGGAAAGTAGGAACACAAAATAAAAGGTGCCGTTGCTTATATATAAATATATATGCATATATACGTACATATTGTTGTCTGAACTAGATAAGGAAATTTTGTGAACATGATATGTAAATATATGGGAATATTGTGAGTGTGATACATCAAGTGATACACCAAGTTCTAGCCTTATAAACTGATAACTATACTAAAGACTAACCTATTCCTGATATGGGAAAAAAAAATACTTGGGCTACTCGTGTGTCTCAGACAAATTTGCATATCATGAGTATCTCCGTTCTCCATCAACCTGCTCGTGCACGTAGACTGCGCAGGTCTCTCCCTCCCTCTTTCTCCACTGTCACAAAGTCATTCACTCTCTCCTTCTGCACACAAACACACGCTATCTCACTTTTTGTGGGAGAAAGTTAGAAGGGGCGAGAGAAAGAGGGAGAAGGGAGAGAGAGAGAGTGATTTCAGGTCTCTCTCCGCTCTCCACTGTCAGCAGTCATATCCACTCTGACTCAATGGGGCTTTAGCAATATAGGGCTTCAGGTTAAATAAAAGCTATTTACTGCCCTCACATCCTTTACAGTATTTAAGTGTTGTATATATAATAGATCAATATAGGTAATTTATTAAGACAAGTATCCGGGAGAGAGGTGACGACGTTTCCAGGGGCTTGCTTTTTAACTTTTTGCCTCGCAGAAGGTTCAGTCAGATCCCTCTCTTCGACTGGCTTTCTGTGAGAGAGGATAACTTCCACCATATCCTACATTGCAGCCCAACCAAACCGCCAAACAACTACTACAATATGGATATTCGAAACTGCCAAATTCGGAAGAAACGGAGACCATGGCGCTTGGACTTTTCCTCTTTTGCCTTGGTAACCGTGGCGCTCACCTTGTGCCAAGCACCCGGGGCCGTAGCAGGTAAGATATCTTGTGATTTGAAAATGTAGGTTGTTGAAATTTGTTATTACCCGCTGTTGTGTGTGTTTTCTGTAAAGTTACTGTTAACCGCCAGATTGTAGATAGCCTACTCCTTTTCGTGGATAGTAATTTTACGCACAGTCCAACAGTCAGCTTGCTTCTTGATATCTAACGGTTACAGACGAAGGTGTAGATTCATTATTTTTAATTCTTTGGTCAAAAGCAGGCACATTTCAGTGCCATCCCGCAGGCCCCTTACGTAACTGCGAGACAGGTGTAATCTCCGATCGCGTTTGGCTCATCTTTCAAATATCTATACTTTTCAAATTATTTTAATTTAATCAATGTCAAACTTAAATGTGTTTTGTATGTTTTAATATTAATGTATAAACACACATTTTGTTTACGACAAAATATCACCCAATTTTGTGCCAACGTTCTGTATACCTTTCCAGAGGTCCAGGCGAGGATAAGGGGAACTACATTGAAGGCACGCAAATATTTTATGATAATCTGTTTGTGGAGGCCTTTTCTGTTGCTTTAAACATATATACCACCATAAATATCACCTATCAGGTATGCCTTTATATGCGAACGCATTTTTGGCATGAGATATTTTTTAGATATTGGACTTGAAGTTTACCAGTTCTGCCTGTGCCCCCCGCCCCTCCCTTTACCGCGCAATCATCCTCCTGTTCTTTGAAGATGCTTTTGGAAATCCACACTTCTTCTCAGTAAATGTGCAAGGAAAGTTTTTTATTTTGGCCATAACGATCTATCACAAAGCGTTATTCTACAACAAATACTATTTAATTTATTTATGACATATTCTCAGTGCCTTTTTTAATTCACACTGAATTATATAGCCAATTGATTCTTCTAAGATACTGTTTAGCTGCCTCGTGTTTTATTGACTAATCCTTGTAATTAACAAAATAATACAAAGTTTTAATAACGTGATAAGATTAAACATGAACTTATTGTGGTTACTGTGTTTACTTTATTTAAAGCGAAGTACATTGTTTCATTCAGCCAAATCGCGAATAATTTACGTTCCATTCCACGTGCTATTAGACTAGATTTCCGATTTTAAGGAGTGATTTCACGTTTCTTACTTCGACTCCCATGTGTGTTTTGGAGAGTGAAGCGTTTTTGCGACGTATGAATAGGTTATTATACAGGCAGTGCGCACGTCTGTGCAGGGCAAGCGCCTCGGTGGCAAGAAAGAGAGAGAAGGGTTTTGAAATGAATGCATTTAGTGTCTCAGTGTGTGTACGTGCTTTGTACAGTTATGGTTGTGTGTATATGAGTCTGTGTGAACCCTATAGATTTCGTGTGTGGAAATACGCTGGCCTAGCACATTTTTACTAAATGCGCCTCTGTTTTTGTCCGCTTGTGATGTTTGTTTTTTTTATCTCAAATTAGATGAGAGGAGACGCGTTATTAAAAATAACAGTTTAATTGTATTTGATATTGTTGTTTCTTTTTGATGGGCTGCTTTGCTCCATAAAAGTATGAGCTGTCGTCTTGATAGCCTTTACATCCTTACAAGGTTGTACGTCCTTCAGACAGTATCTTTACTTTGAGGATACAATCTTAGAAAAACTTTTAGAAAGGTTCACATAGTAGGTTTCGTTGAAGTTTGGCCAAAACACTTTCAAAAGGGTCACAACCCCACAGCGAATGTCTGAATTTCAATGAAAAGGAATAAAATAATATTGTCTGTCTTTATGTTCCCCAATGACCCCCCTATTCTCCAGTGGGAAACTGACATGGAGAGGGAATTGCTTTATTGATCCATTGAAACAGACATAGGTTAAAGGTTGGTTTTCAAATTTTTGAAAATAGAGGAGGAAGGAGGAGGGGGGGTATTTACTCAACATGGATGTTCCCTATACTCATTCCAAAACACTGGTTCTGAATGACCGGTCTGTCTCACTCCTGCTAACCATTACATCCAATCGCTCACTTACACCTACTTTCCCCTTAGGTCTCTCTCTGTCTCACACACACTCTCTCCCTCCCTCCCTCCCTCTCTCTCTCTCCCTCACACCCAGCTCTCAGTCTTCTTTTCGTCCAAGTGGCTGGCTTGCAGACTGTGAATAGAGGTAGTGTGTGGTGTTCTGGTGGTGTCCCCTAGGCTTAGCCAGCGTAGGCCTCTGTGGCATGCCTGTGAGGAGGCATGTGAGTACCTCTGACCTTCACCAGGCCACTGTGACTTAAGTTTGCCCTGTCTAACTGCTGTGGCCCTCTGAGGTGGGTCTCCTCTGTTGGCAAAGACATTTTGTCAGAGTAATGATAGCCTTTTTGGTTCATTCTCAGCCCCTGCTATTTCCTCTCTCTCTCTCTCTCTCTATATATATATATATATATATATATATATATATATATCTTTGGGTGTCTCTTTCTCTGTCTGTCTCTTGTCTTTTATTGTCTGTCCCTCTGTGACTATGACTGGCACAAGTTCTGTCCTTCTCCCTTTAATTAAAAATCATCCTCTACCCATCAAACCACACACTAGCATCCAAAACTGAGGAGGCAGAGAGCACAAGATTTAACTGACAAGATTCCATTCATCCTCTTCATTTCTTTAGGGTCTGCATCCAGGGGGAGAGACATTTTGTTCACCTTTCTCTTCCAGGCATGCTGTTTTGAAAGACAATGAAGGAAGTTGACAGGCTTGCCAAACTGTAATGATAGACCCTAACTGTCCGTTAAGCTGATATATTCATAGTCATCGGCATTTGCCCGGTTTTAGGAAGCTGGTGTTGGTCTGTGTAGGAGACCAGCTGTAGACTGTAGCGTGTATAGCACGTATCACTTTTCTAGTCATAGCAGTCTATACATATCTTACTTTGAGTGCTATTCCACAGCAAATAACATGTTTTGATAACTAATAATGTGCCGCAAATGTTGGACAGTACAAGTTATATATCAAATTGTCTATTTATAGTCTTTACGCCAAAAGCTACAGTCTAAATGCCTTTTTTCAATAGAACGATTATCTTTAGCACAGACAGTGCTGCAGGCTGATATTTTTGGTCTGTGTCTCGTCACTTAAACTTGCATAGATCTTCTGTGCAAAGGTGAAACCATAAGCCCCCTCTTCAAAGGGACTTTTCAAGGTAATTTGAACCATTATACATTTCAGAAGGCCTAGTAGTTTTCTAAACGGGGATTTCCATTCTGAACTGTCAGTTTAATTGAGGACTAACTTTGTCACTTCTCTGGTCTACGGGATCCCAGATTATCGGGACACATTTTGTCGGTGGTCCCTCCTGAAGAAACTGATACTTCTTGGAAAATGTCTTTCAATCGTGTGTTTTTAGATGGACTTCAGTCGTTTCCTAGGTGGAGGCTGTGGGTTTTATTGACTATTTGTGGAGGCCCTGGTTAGACCCAGAAGGTTTGGCCTCAGGCTGGTTAGACCTGGAGTTCTGAGTCATTGACTAGCCACATGCTCCTGGGTACCATGGCACACGTAGGCACGGCGGCCAGGCTCGCATATGTGGCCTGGCCTTATTCTTTGGTGCGGTTTATGTTTAGGTAGATACTTCCAATTTGGAATACGGAATCTTCCGACTCACAGAGCTATCTTTTTTCACTTATGCTTAGACATCTTTTACAGTGAATGTATTGCATTTCAAAGCTACAGGTGGTTGGAATTTATTTTACTTTAGACGTAGGATATCAGGCCAACCCAAAGTTCTCAATCTGCTCTAAACCGGCAGTTTACTATTACTGCATGTTAACTATCTTCATGAAAAAGCTTATCTTTTTTTGTACCAAACCCCCATTTTATACCAATGAATGTATCTATTTAAATAATTCAATTTGATGGTGTGGGTATAGTTATAATAGGATTTCTGTCTGAGTTTACAGAGTGCATTAAAAATACATCGTAAGTATAGAGGATGATGATGCAAATTATAAGTTACTGCTACTACTTTAGCTGTGCCCACACGCCAAGGTACCCAGTGGTCTGCTGCAGGATTGAGGAAGAGGGAGAAAGAAATGAGAGAAGAGTCACCCATTGGTCCTTGGTCTTTTCAGCCTTTCATCTCTTTTTTTTAGCTGAAAATTTTTTCTATTCTGTTATATTCTCATTTGCTCAGTCTCTAACTTAATGCCACATGGTAAATTGTATTATATATAAGCACATTTTGTATTACAATTGAGCAATCTCCACCGAACCAAAGACATACGTAATAGAACTAAACACATTAACATGTGACATTACATCAAACAATCAATGTAAACAATACAGTCAGATAGATACATGTACAGCTACCATGAAATAAAATAAAATCCTTGCATGCATCCATTCCTCTGCACAAACTCTCTCTTCTCTTCTCTTTCCAAGTCTAGCTCACGTCCCTTCATCCCCCTTATCTCTCCTGCCCTCTCCCTGACAATGTTGATGTTGTGTTGGTCTGAAGGTGAGAGTTGAGGGGTCATGGTGCGTGTCAGCTGGTGTGTGTGTCTGGTATTTGGCACTGCTGTACCAGGACAGGGTACAAGAAAGGGCACCGAGGAAGGCAACTATTATGGGGTGGACAGGTTGACGCCACAGAGGTGAACAGAGGAACAGCGCTGATTCCCCATCGGATGGTTGTTCTTGCAAAACCATACAGTGGGAATGGGTGCATGACTTGCAGGGGTGTTTGTTGTGTCGAAGTGTGTGTTATGTTTTAGTAGTTTTCTTTTAGTGTAAGCCAGGCTGAGCGGTTTTGTGTGTTTGTGTTTTGTGGACTCAGTTGGCACACATTAGCTCTTCCACCTACCTCATTGTGTCAGGTATTCTACGTGAGTGTTTTAATGCTATCCCTGTGTTTGCACAGTTTGTGTTTGGACACGACAACTGTTTGTGTTTGGCTGTTTGCCTTTGGTTGCTGGTGTTCAAAGATGTATTGGCTCAGAGTTTTATTGTCTATGTGTGCTAGGGGCGACAAGTGTGGATGTGTGTGGCAAATTGTTTGGCATTCCAGAGGCACTTCACACTGTTCAATTGACCACCGTGTCTGTCATCGTGTGGTTCAGCATCGCCTAGTGGTCATTGAGAGGAACTGCACTGCTGAATACAGGGCTGACGTTTTTTGAGGACAAGTTATTATCTTTAAGAGATAGCAGTACATTTCAAGTCTGTTCATATTAATCTTTCCCTATGTATTATATATTACACAATTTTACAGAATTGATGGCCATAGTTGCTAGGACATGTGCTTATCATGACTCATCATTACACAGTGAAATCATCAATATTCATGTATTTAGGCCCTTTACTTGTCTGAATGCCTAGTGCCCTTCTATATTAAGAGCTTAGTTCAGGGTTGGTCAGTTAACAGCAGTGTGGGCTCCACTTATAGTTAAAGAATTAAAGATAGAGAGAGAGAGAGAGAGAGAGAGAGAGAGAGAGTTGGGGTCAATGTCTTTATACCTACATTCCAGTCTAGTCCAATCCTGTGAGTGCATAAAGAACATGACATTCTTATGGGTCAGTCTTTCTGTGCATGTGCCAGTGTAGGTTCCATGTTATTCTACAGGGTGTGTTCTACCGGCATGTTCCTCTGTACTTATTTGTATCGGGCAGTGTTGATGGTGGTACCCTGTCTCCAAAGGCCCCCAGGCAGGAAGGGCCTAGGCGGGCAGCAGATGTGAGCAGGGCCAGGGCGCTTCCACCGCGGTGGGGGGAAACAGAGGTGCACATTGTGCTGGCTCTCCCACCTCTGCAATCTGATATAGTTGGCTGGCTGACTGGCTGGCTACTGCTTCACATGGTCATGCAGTCCCCTGTCAAGAAGCTTGTTACCGCCGCTCTCTCCTCTTCTGCACCCCCCCCTCTCTCTCTCTCTCTCTCTCTCTCTCTCTCTCTCTCTCTCTCTCTCTCTCTCTCTCTCCTCTCTCTCTCTCTCTCTCTCTCTCTCTCTCTCTCTCTCTCTTTCTCTCTCTTTCCAGAGTGCCTTTGCTATATTTTCTCTTGCTCTCTCTTATTTTCTCTCTCCTCTCTTTCTCGTTCCCTCCTTTCCTTTCATTGTACATCCCTTTCTCAGGGAGTTTTGTTTTGAGAGTTACTGGTGTACTACCACATAGCCCACACTTAGAGAAATGCCCTCACCTTCTCGTGTAAGTCTCAATTCTTTTTTTCTTAGATACACTCACTATTTCCCTGTGTCAATGGTTCATTGTTATATTGAATAGCATCAATATACTGTGCTAAAGATCCTCTGAGAATATTAACACACTGTATAATTTGTGTATTACCACACACAATATTGTCAAATGTTGACTGGGTGTCACCTAAACGTATTGGTCAGTGAAGGGATAATCTTTATCTGGTTATACTGGCGAGCCCTGAGGTCAGATTGAGGACCATATTTGGAGGCACTGATTTAGAGTAATTAAATAACAAACTATTCCAAATCTGATTTAGGTCATTATTAGATGAATATTTATCTTGTGGAGAGATTTACAGATTATATTGTCTTTTGTGTGGTTAAGTTAATAATTCGAATCGACTTCAGTTAACGTGGAACAGATTTACATCATGACCAAGCAAGCGTGGTCGTTTTTTTTACCTTATTTTAAGCACTGTTTAAAAGTAGCTAAAAATGACTTGAGTTGGGAATGCGGACTGTAGAAACTGAATACAGACTTAGACTAAACTTGTATTTTATACAACTCTATATTTTATCTTTGATAGGACTGTCATCAATTAGATTATCTACATTTCCAGTGCTTAACGCCCAAAGTAAACCCATTATCCTACTAACTAATTCAGCCACTTATTGAAAACTGTTGCGTTTTTCAAAACAGCATACAATTTGGTTTTAACCACAGGCTGACCAGTCCAGACCACTTAGTAGGCAAAACAAACGTGGATCACCCCCCCCATCCAACACCCAAACCCCAACCCCTATTTTGTAGGCTGCACCAATTCAGTCTGTCTCCTTCTCTAATTCCTCCTGTCTAGATACTGCATGTTAAAACAAAAAGGGTACACACCCCTACCCTCTCAGACAGAAAACAGAAGTCTATAGAAATATGCTACGGTATCATTGAACTGAACGGAACTGCTCTTTTAAAATCTTTACCTTGGTGCTCACTCAACACTGTAGATAGGGAGTTCTTGTGGGCAAGCACCAATAAGGTCTTTGATCTATATTCATATTTAGGTGTTGGGTAGTGGATAAAGTGCCAGACTATGGACAAAGGGCAAGACCGCAGTAGAACTGGGCTGGCCAAAACGTGTGTAGCACCTGTAGCTGGACAGAGGCTGATTGACAGACTAGCATAGGTCATCCATCCATTGTCAGAACCGCTTATCCTATGCAGGGTCGCGGGGGGGCTGGAGCCTATCCCAGCTGACTTAGGGCGAGAGGCGGGGTACACCCTGGAAAGATCGCCAATCCATCGCAGGGCTAACACATAGACATACAACCATTCACACACACATTCACACCTATGGACAATTTGGAGTCACCGATTTACCTGCATGTTTTTGGATTGTGGGAGGAAACCGGAGTACCCGGAGGAAACCCACGCTAACACGGGGAGAACATGCAAACTCCACACAAAAAGGCCCTCAGGTGGGAATCAAACCCTGGACCCTCTTACTGTGAGGCAACGGCGCTAACCACTGCGCTACCGTGCTGCCCACTCTGGGTATGATAAATGTTCTAATTTAGACGACATTTTAAAGACAACATGCATTTTTGATCCTGTCGCTGAGATTGAGGTTCGGAGGGTTAATGATGTTTGGAAAATAACCAGGCATAATCAATGACCAAGAAACTACATACTCTCTGTGGGTCCATACATACTCTGTGGTGATCATATTGTAGGCATGTTGCTGGCCTAATTAAGTGTCTTCAAAGGGGTTCTTTATGGGTGTGTAGGGGGAGGGTTCATTAGTTTAAGGGCAATGGCTTTGCCTTCATTTCCTGGTGATTTAAAAGTGGAGAGATGTTATCTTGGGGCCCACAGACATTTGACAGACAGACAGACAGACAGGTGAAACAGAAGGGGACAGAGAGGGGGAAAGCGGGGATTGCTATCTGGGATCTGTGATCAATCTTAGGCTGAAATGGCTAGTATATTGGGAAGTGGGGTTGACCCTGTCCTTCTACATAACCCCAAGTCCCCCACCCCCCCTCCCCTTCCCGTGGCCACACACACACATAGGCATATGCAAACACACACAGA
>JAVQJS010042665.1:0-11350 GCA_036024795.1 Galaxias rostratus | reverse complement strand
CTGTCTCTCTCTCTCTCTCTCTCTCTCTCTCTCTCTCTCTCTCTCTCTCTCTCTCTCTCTCTCTCTCTCTCTCTCTCTCTCTCTCTCTCTCTCTCTCTTACTCTGCCATCGGATGTGCCATTTGTTATCTACTGTACATTATCCAGGGTATGTTAAAGACACTTGAAACCCCTGAATGTTAGCGTGGAGGCTTTCGGATCGATGACATGGACCGTGGCTGTGTAGTTCTCTTGTCGATGTATTTATTTGTCTTGTGAGACTCGTGACGTAGGAAACACCTCTGCCGGGCCGTGCGGGGTTGTTCCAGCACAGTGCCATCTCGCCTCATGGTCGCCCACAGTTTGTCCATCCAGAGACAGTCCTCCTTTGAATATGCTGTAAACTGTGTTAACCCAAAGCACTGTAATGTGTGGTATGCATACTCCGCGTCATTGATATTGATTGTAGTGCACCACTGACAGATTAATTGACGAACGTAAAGTGACTGTTTAAAATGACTTTTCTGTGCTTTTTGTCATGCCTGAAAAGCGGAACCAAGCATTGGAATAAAGTTTTTTAGAAGGAGTAAGGCCGTTGTGTTCCTTTTTCATGATTCATTCATTCATCTTTTTTATACATGTACGGACGGTGATGAGGTGGGATTGACAGATGGGTTGTTGGATACAGTATGATGATGGGGGTTCTTTGAGGGACACACCATGTTACGTTGTCACTCAAATGTGTATTTGACGGCTATTAGTCTGCAAAAGTCTCTGCAAAAGAGCGGAATTCAGAGAATAAGAAAAACAAACCCTCAGTGAAATCAGAAATCTCTGGTGTTTGGCAGGAATAGTTACAGTCACAGTCTTTAAATAGATTAAAGAAACTAAATATACAGTAATGTAATGTCTTTAGAAGGTTGTGACGTAAAACCATATACAATGTGAATGGTTTGAAAGCATTCTTTAACCTTTAGCGGATACAGTGACACACAGAGCTGCCTGTGGTCCAATGGCAAAGGCAGCGCTGACAGTCCTTCTACATCTGCAGTCTTCCAGTTCAAACTCCTATCAACCAAAAAATGAAAGAAAATTGACTTTCCAAGTTAAGGCTGGGGAGTGAGCGCCACCCGAAGGAGGCTGCCACTGCAGTGATGAGAGGATCAGCTCCTGTTGGTCAATCGGTTCTTTAACTTTCACTAATGAAATTAGCAAATCTTTTTTATAATGTAATAATAAGAAAATCCTTATCAATTAAAATCATAATTTCACATTACATATAAACAAAAGACTCTACCCAAGGGCGGATTGCTAAATGATGTTTCCTGATCTCTCGTGACTATCCTGCAGCTATCGATTAACCAGTGAACCAAAGACAAAGATTCGTTCGAGGGGTGAACTCATCTTATGAACAAATCACTCGGACAGATCCGAAGATCCATTCGGGGTTGATCAAAGAGACTTACTAATTTCTGTTTCCTGTCATTTTGAGTCTTTTTTGTTTACTTTTCACATGGTTGCTAGGCATAGCATACAAAACAGAAATTATTTAATTGATTCTCATTACTGGTTTTGGGTCAGTTTTTCCCCTATTTTTCACATTACAATTTACAGTTAAATAAATAATAATACAAAATCATTTCAATATTATTAGACAGCTTACACTGCAATATTGTGGGATTTAGTTGTAGTTTGAGTGCGATTGTTATTTGGCCGTATGGGACAATCAGATTGTATATACACATCTTAAAGTTATATCACTACTGTGATTTGTTGGCAAAATTCAAGACATCCCGTTTCAGTCTTGACTCAAACACAACTGCTGTTGCGCATGCACGACCAAAATAACCAAATCTTTCTCTGAAACGACACAGTAGTCCCAAGTGCACAAAATGAACGAATTGTTCATGAACGACTCATCGCTAGCAGACCCAGAAACCTTCCTGCTTGATCCTGTGTTGGTGACACCACCGAGTGAGACAGCACCTCAGAGTAGTATCTACCTGCTGTTTTCAGACCTAAGCTCCAGGACGGCATAACTGGACAGTAAATCAGCTAAATGCGTTTCATGCAAACCAGTAGATCACAGTAGATTGTTAGTCCATTTAGCCAACTACGGTGGGCTAGCCACCCTCTGTTTTAGTAGAGCTAACCATTCAAGTCATGGTCAATTTTGACAATACTTTACTGTTTATTCATTTATTATATAAAGGGTATGTTGCTACAGATGCTCACAGCAAACTCCCGGCCTTCACATGGTCAGTCGTTTACCTACATGAAGGCAAACCTACTTTTACAATGTTGACTTATAACTTGGCTTTAACGACACGTTCCTATGGCAACTCTAATGCCATAGCTCCATTGGTGTTTATATAATTGTTTTTGGGTGGAGGTGGGAGGATCAAAAACGATGTTTTCTTGAATATAACTCCAGTCATCCTTGACACGTGTTTCTTTCTTACCCAGCCTTGAGATATAGTGACTGCAACAGCCATTGCATGTGAAAACTTCTTGACAACGTAGTATGGTGGAGCATTGATTTGGGTTGCAAAGTAAAAGTTTATTAGTTGAAATGTATGTGATAGTTGGCAAGACCAAAAAGTGTTCACGTTTATATAAAACAAGTGTTCTAGTAGCACTATAAGCCAACCGCTGTCTTCAAAAAAGCCCAAATCTCCTTGACTTTGACATACGTTTTCTTTAATTTACTTTTTTTACCGTGAGATTTGACCAATAAGGTGTGAACGTAGCTTAGCTTTTTTAGGACGCGGTCCAATGGCAACTAGGGTCCATAAACATGAAACAACAAGGAACTCCCAGTATCACACAAATGCTGAATGTTACATCACAAACTGGTTCCCTCATACCTAGTGATAACATGTGAGACCCGCGTCAGAGTGAGGTCATTCTCAGGCGGTCCAGTCACTCCCATGGTGACTGCAGCAGCCATTGGGTGTGGGTACAGCCCAGTGGGGGCCCGTGGGCTAGGGGGCGTCTCCCTGTTCGTGTGCTAAGATAAGAGGGCCGGGAAGATTACAGGGGAAAAGCCAGAGACGCTGCTTCACTGTCCGGCCCTCTCTTCAATCTCCATGTGGAGGAATCCTAATTCAACTGGTTTGTCTTTCCAATAATTTAATTCTCCTTATGTATCTTCTTGTGTCAGGATGTTTGGTCGGGGTGTAGAGTCGATGCTGAGACTGGGCATGTTGGAGCTGTGGGACAGGATATGACATCATAAGGATGTGGACCGGAGTGGAGACAGTCAATCACTGTGTGTGTTTATCATCTGACATCCTGGTGTCTGCGGACAATAGGCCAATCATTATCTAGAGGCTGACGGAGAAAACCTCTGTGTAACAACCACACTGTCCTCACACAGCAAAAACGCATTCATTAACCTCTGTGCAGCATATATATTCAGTCCGTAGGACATTTCATGCCTTCTCTTTAAGGATAAAATACATTTAGTTTTCTTTCTGATTATACTATTCCATGAACTTTTACCAGTTCTCTGTTTTGGTGCCTTTTAGTCTTTACTCAATTGGGTTTCTACACTAGATCTTCAACATGTTTGAATGATTCATTAGACAAGCAAGTCTATCCATACATGTAGAGATCCTCATTCTGAAAGCACAACCACACAATTAAAAGTTCTGTCATTTCCTGGTAATTGCTCTGTAATTCTTGGCATGTTGGTTGTGTGTTTAGTTATCCTACACTATTCGGAATAGGCTCCAGCTGGTAAATTACATAAAGAATAGAATTATATGAATAGACTTTGACTCAAATCAAATCTGTTCAGATTTAGATCGGCATGTCAGACCTCAAACCACTGGACTCTGTGTGTGTGTGTGTGTGTGCTGTGATCTCAGTCTGAGGTCGTGTAGGTGAAGGTGAGGACGGGGATATGAGAGCTGCCACTGTTTGCCTGGGTTTGAATCAGCCGGCTGCGTAAACACTCTGAGGCAGGCAGGCAGCTTTAAGAGAGCAGCTCCCACTGCACAAAGTGTGGGGCTGTGGACACTGCCCTCTCCGTCTGTGAGTGATGAGTTGTGTGTGCGTTTATGTGACTTCATGTGTGTTATTGTGCATGTATACAGGATGTGTGTGTTACGTATGAGTGTGTGTGTGTGTGCGTGTGTGTGTGTGTGTGTGTGTGTGTGTGTGTGTGTGTGTGTGTGTGTGTGTGTGTGTGTGTATGTGTGTGTCCTCTGCACTCAGTGGGGTGGGCATTGCAGGGCAGTGGACAGGGTGGAGTGACCCAGAGTGGAGAGAGAGCAAACCAGCTCTAAGAAAGCAGCCTCTGTGTTTCCTCTCACAAGGTCTGATTCAGCCCGCTCAGAAGAAAAACACCATTTAACAGCCTGCTCATTAGACAGAATAGGAGCTGGAGTGCCCTTAGACATCTTCCTAAAATTATGGGAAACATAAAAGTAATTTTTGTTTTACAGAAACATAAATGAGTTCTTGAAGTGTTTGATGCAGCCATTCTCATGTACTCACACAGAAACTAACAGTGGCGTAGCAGACTCATGCGATTGTCGTAAAATCTCCACACAATGTTCTCTCTCCCAGGTTTTCACGGAATGAAGGGGCTTTTAGGAGAACCGCTGAATGGAAGTCATTGAATTGTTAGGGTGGAGCCGCCCACCCCTGCAGTAGTCTGTTAGGGTTCCAGCCCTGGCCAGGCCTCTGTATACACGGCCACATACCCCACCTTTAGCACACACAAAGACCCCCTGTCCACATGCGCTGCTGCTCGGGTGGATGTCTATGTGACAGTGTTTGTGTGTATAGCCTTACTTGTTCTGTTTAAAGGGAAGTCAAAGAAAAGTTTGATTGGACGTCTAAAAGGCTTCTAAAGATGTACTGTGTATCTATAACACAATCAAGTTTTAACTAACACGTGAAGTCTTCCCAGAGCATTTCACAGGCATGTTTACCTGATTTAAGAAATACTTATAAAATATCCCAAAAATGCATCTAAACAGCATTTTATTAAAGCGTAAAGGCTTTCTTACACACTCACGGACAGATTTCATTCACTGCAACGTCCCAAACACATGCAATCACCGCATGATTTGCTGCTGACATACTAGCAGAGGACCTTTTCAAAACCATTCTCAACAACTGCAACCTTTAGTTCAGAAAGCGCACTGACCTTAAGACTGAGTTAACGGGACAATAGCTATTATGTTATGTGAGCACTCTATTGATTGGTTTGTTCATACAGTGTACAGTTCCATACAATTTATCCGATGGAGGAACGGGTCAGCAAAAAAAGGGTTTTAAAATCTTCTAGTTGACAATAGATTTCAATTATTCATGATAAAAGAATCCGTCTCTCATTCTGATAAATGCAACAGCTGTTAGGACCAATGTTGAACCCCCCATCCCCCTCGTGGTGATGCTAGAACAGAAAAGTGGTTCCGCCTAAATTCTAGGAGGGCTCTATGTCTGAAGTGTCTTAGTACGGTGTTGGGCAACCGCCGGCCCATAGAACCCCTTTAGTCCACCTTGACATTGATCCTTCAAGTCTCTGGAACTCTATTAGAGGGGTGCAACGCCATTTTTCAAACAAATGTTCAAACACTTGGTGTTGAAGGTGGTGGTGGAGAACGCTGTCTAACACGTCAGTCTAAAATCGTCCATCGGTGTTCAGTTGAGTTGGGATCTGGTGTGTGCAGACCTTACAGTCCCCCCTCCTCACCCTGTGCGTTGTGGCACTGTCAGCCGGGAAGAGATCTCTTCCATCAGGATGTCTCCTTCAGGCTGCGTGTCTTCCATCAGTTTCTTCAAATGCCTCTGTAAACATTTGAACAAACATTTTGTGCACTACAGAGTTACCCTGTTGATCCTGTGAGCCCCTTCATCAGGACCGTTATATGCTGTTGTTGCGTTCTGCAGTTCACACCTTTTCATTGATTCACAGTTCAAATCATAAAGCCTCAGAGGGGGAAGCACACGGCAGAGGAGCAGAGCTGATGAGGGGGGTGGGGGTAAAGGCAATGGATTCCTGGGGGGCGGAGAGACCATGGCTGACATTAACAACACAAACGTCTCACCACTGATTATTGGGAGTGAAGGCAAAGGATTCCTGAGGGGCAGAGAGACCATGGCTGACATTAACAACACAAACGTCTCCCCACTGACTGCGCAACGCAGGAAAGGAAAATAAGATACTCTGTGAGAGGATTCATCTCAGACTGGTGAGGATGTGCTACGAGTTGAAGTGTCGCTTAAGGCAAGGAAAAAGATGTGAGCAGCCCCTACCCACGCCAAAGGTAGGCATGTGGACACTCAAAGGACAGGCGGAACCTCGTGCGTGCTGCTGGTTCACAAGCATAACGCGGGACAAATCTCTCCTTCGTGTTGGAGCCAAGCATTTCCCTTTCCCCAGCCGAGCTCTCACCGTGTCTCAGTGACAGGAGTGAAGCACAGAGGGCCTCTGACGTGCCTTCTTCTGTTCCCCCACTAATAGATTCGGCCCATTGTTCGGGTTATTCCTAAACACAATGTCTCCTTTCATGCTGACTATACCCAGTTGTTTTTGCCTTAATATGCTAATAACTCAGACCGCCTGAGCAACCCTGGCCATCGGCACGAGGAGCATGCCTAGGACTTGAGGTATTGAAAGAAATATGTCACAATTTCCTGTAAAGGAGCAGGTTCATACTTTGTTTTCATAAATCATATTTGAAACATTTCATTACAGCAGCCACTCATGTGGTTATTATATAGTTGTCAACACAACAATAAACAATAGAAAAACAATGGAAAATAGAAAACAATAGGAAACATTGTGCTGCTTTGTTTATTGATTTGTCACTGGTATTTGATACGGTTAATCATAGACTTCTACTTATGGATGGATTGGCCTTGCTAGGATTTTAGAACACCACCTCATCCTAGTTTCAGGACTTCCTATCATAAAGAACAAAATTCAGAGAGGTTAATGATTGAATCTAAAATGAATCTGGGGCAACAGATTTGATTTTAGGTCCTGCTTGCAAGTTACATAAGTGGTAGTTGTGCTTCTTAACAAGAACAGTCAAACAAGTTATGCAAATAATGATGTGCACATGATACTATCCTTTATTCTTGTGTGCAGACAATATACTTGAACTCTCATTTTGAACAGAACTCTAACAACTGACTATTGTTGGGCAAGTTGCCTTTTACGTTACATCCACTTGAAAGCACAAATCCGTTTGTGATAACCCTAACCCTAAGACACAATGAAAACCTAAAGGTTAGCAGAACTTTGCCAATTAACACTTTCATTTAATTGACGAATTTTTCATTTGATCCAGTGAATAGAACAAGGTTTTACAGTAATTGATAACACAGCAAGTTTATTTTATGCATTTGAAATGTTTAAATGTGTATCATTTGTTGTTGTTTTTCCCCAACAATTTCACGTTTTATTTACTGTTTTAATTTTCAACATTTTGACAAAGCAGTGCTGGAAAATGTATCAATAAATGTATAATAACATGTTGTGTCAAATGATGGGTATCCCAAAACAGTCTTGTAGTCAGTTATATTTTGCAACTCTGAATAAAAGCCTTCTCTGATTTGCCAGGATGGCTGAAGCGCGCATCTGAGCCGTTGCACAACACTTATGGGGGTCCTGCTTTTTTGACCTGAGTCAGTAGAAAAGTTTTCACTTGAGTCTGCTTTCGTTCCGCCCGTTGTTGGAGTGCGTTCTCTATGTGCTCTCTGTACGTCTGTGCGCGCTCATTCCGAACCGTGACAACTTCGACTGCACGAACGAACCTCATCCAGGTAACGCATTTCTCTTGTGTGACCTCTTTTGAATTTCTTCTACAATTTCATTTACACTTGATAGCGTTTTTGCTTAGCGAGGTCAGGTAGATGGTGCACACACACACACACACACACACAAACACAAAAAGTTTGTGGTCTTTTAATGGTCTGCGCTCTGAAGATTATCACGATACGTTTGTTTTTAAGGGCTCTGAACGGCCACACATCCATCCAACGTTGAATGTGAAGTGCTGCTTACACATGAAGCAGCTGGTCACAGTAATCTGTCAGGGAATAATATGGCTTTCAATTACTATAGATGTTTTGGATGAAGGAAACAATTGAACCTAAATGCTGTGGCTTAACTAAACTAGAATACCAAACAGTGTTGCGTTCAAACTAAGCTGAAAGGGCTAATAGATGTAAAGGAGACCTTTAGTCACATACGTACGATACTAAGGCTAAGGCTAATCAGCATGCTGTTTCTACCAAGGATTATCTCACAGCAATGTAGGAGAGGTGTTGGGCACGTTTTTGCACCATCACTGATTCAATGTCAATATAGACTGCCTCGTCTGCCAATCAGCAACCGTAGAGGTTGATTAAAAAATACCCTTTAGAAAACCACGTCAAGCCATATTCCCACCAGTCCATCGTGACACACTAGGGGTAATTATGTGTGTGGGAAGCCATTTGTCTTAACTAGCACGAGGAAAGCTTAGGATGTCAAAGTACAGGATGCACAAGCCAAATAGCTGTTCTTTATGTACCTACTTGATTTGTAAGGGTTTGGATGGCTAAAGAGCGGAAATGAGAATGGAGGGGTCACCGAGGCTCAGGGTATGACCCCGTTATCATGAGCAGTGGGAGGGGAGCCTCTGTGAACTTTGCACTTTGACATTTGACATTTCACACAGAGAGAGGGAGTAAACAGAGTACTAAACTCTCCTCTTCCTTCTGTTTGTGATGGACACCTAAGGCCGGAGGTCAGGGAGGGGGACTGCGGTGAAGTTTGGTGAGCGCCCCTCTCTACATGGGGTTACTCTAGGTGAGGACAGTCCGTGTACAGGGTAAGGCTGGGGTTAACAGTCCCAGTGGTGATTCACTGACTGTCATAAGGAGCCATTCCAGGTACCCCGGGTTGTGGGAGCTGGGCTCAGACCTCCTGCTGGGCAGCCAGACCCCTCCTGTGAGTTAGTCCTTCCTGACACACACCAGAGCCCGCTCAGGATTACCTTGAGAAGCAGGTTGCGCAATCTGCTCTTTACCTGAGTGACGTGCATTTAGGCTTTGATGTTCTTCAACATTGAGGGAAAGGAAAGTAAGGTTTGTTTTCTTTGGGATGGGGCTTCAATCTGTTTTAAGTCCAGTATTAGTGATTGCTTGCTACTAGCATCATGACACTCTGTGCTGTGATAGAGATCTATCTCAACTTGGACCTTCAGTCAGTCACAGAAACCTTTGTAGTAGTCAAGGTGGTGTGAGGATGACCACCTAAACACAGACAGAGTGGCCGGTTGAGTGCACGAGCCCCTGTGTGTGTGTGTGTGTGTATGTATGTGTGTGTGTGTGTGTGTGTTAATGTTGTTTGTTTGTATGTGTCTTAGTGTTGTGTGTATATTGTTGTTGTGTGTTTGTGTGTGCATAGGTGGGTGTGTTTGTGTGTATGCGATTGTTGTGTGTTTGTGTTTGCGTAGGAGGAGTGTGTTTCTGTGTATGTTAGTGAGTGTGTTTGTGTGTGACTGGTGGAGTGTGTTTCTGTGTATGTTGGTGGGTATGTTAGTGTGTACGTTGGTGGGTGGTGGGAGTCATTCGTGCCCACCCATTTCACCCTGAGGAAAGCATATCCGCTTTGCAAGGCTACTGACTGCACTGTTTGTAAATGTCTGCAGCTACGAGGCCGTATTCAAACAAATACCTCACCCACCCAAACCTAACTACCCCACCTTAAACAACCCAAGTGCAGTCACTGGGTTCCATTTAGACACAAACATGCTAACACACCCAACCATGAAAACTCCTAGAAGTAACAGTGCCTTTTTTAAAGCCGGTTCCTCTACCACGCTGGGAGAACAACATGTTTAAAGATCTTATGTCTAAAGGGTTTTCTTAGCCTGACCACATGCCCCCCTGTCCCACAGACACACCACCATACTGCTTCACTCCACCTTGTAATGGCAAACACAGAGGCTCTTTGACAAGGCAACATACATGACTGTGTGAGGGTGTGGTGGGTGAGGTGAGTGCACCCGTTATGGAACGGCACACAGTGTGTCTTTGAAAGCCCGGCCGACGTTTCCCCCGGAGAGCAGAGCTTTATAGACCAGGACTTTTCGAGAAGCATGGATGACAGCATGTCTTTCGGACGGCAAGCTCACAATCTAGGGCTTTTCTGCACAGGTTAATACCAGGAAGCTGTCTGACGGTGTTGCGCTGGTGTAATGGCTGCTGATAGTGGGAGGTTGGCCTCTTATCTCGGGGGTAAAGTGGTGCCGTCGGTCAGGCGAGCCCAGAGACTCTCCAGAGCCCCACATCCCTCGGCCGCCATGTGGCTTCTCCCTTTGAGGAGACCGGCAGCAGCTTCCACTTAAGCTGCTCCTGTATCAGTCACATGTCCCCTGGTTTCAATCCCACACCCCCAGGCTTCATCCCTTTATGTCCCATGTCCTTTTGCTGTCTATGTTCCCTCCGTGTGTGCCCCCAATCTCAATCTGCAACTGAAACGAACCAATTAAACAGAGGGCGGAAACAAGCAATGATCAAGTAAAATTGTATCGATGACTACCTTGTCTGAGTCAGTCTGTAAACAAATGAATTACTACAGACAGTTCAGTCTTACAACATAGCCAATTCTGATTAGTTGACAAGGTTGAAACCAATATGTTGGTCTAAGATTAACAGTCATCCCATTGGTGGTGGGTAGTTGGTGTAATCAGCATTAATAAGGACACGTAGACATCGGACATCACATAGACACGTAGAATCACTAAGTCTAAGAACCCTCCCCCTTACTGCCTCTGTCATTGCTCCCCCACCTCTTGCAGCCCCTGCTGTTGCCCCCCCCCCCCCTGCCCTTATGGCCTCTGTTTTTGCCCCCCCCCCCCCCTTACTACTTCTGGTTTTACCCCCCCACCTCACTGCCTCTGTCTTTGCCCCCTCCCCTCGGTGGGTCTGTCTTTACGCCCCCCCCCCCCCCCACCCCCCACATTTCTGTTGTATTTGTATAGTTGTAACTGACCCTGCACTATGCCCCTATGCCCGCCTTCACAGCTGTCACTACTGTTTGGTCTCTTCTGAGACTTTGCTTAGTTTATGAACTCTGCCGTTGTTCAAAGGGTTCTATGGTGCGACTTAGTCTTAGCTCGTTACCTAAACAAACTACCTTTGTGGTGATTGAATATCAGTAACTCCATATCTCCATATGTAGCCTGCAGTCCTGTGATTTTCATGCTAAATCATTGTTTACATTAGTTTGACATGTGTTTAATTAAACTCATATGTGTGCTTCATGGCTACAGTACATTGCCCCCCCTCTCTCTCCCCTCTCTCTCCTTTTCGCTCTCTCCCTCTCTTTCTCTCTCTCTCTTCTCACAAACACACAT
>JAVQJS010042657.1:0-14740 GCA_036024795.1 Galaxias rostratus | reverse complement strand
GAGAGAGAGAGAGAGAGAGAGAGAGAGAGAGAGAGAGACAGAGAGCGAGAGAGAAGAATGAGCCGTCCAAGTCATAACGGGCATCACCGTTTTTTTACAATCACGAGCATACTTTTGTTCAATCTGTTTTTTGGATCCAATATTTTGATGGATCTTTCTTGACTTAATTACAAATAATTGCACAAGGCGTGACAGGAATTAAAGCACATTAACCAAAACCATAAATACAGTATAAATCATGTACTTCTGCAACAACAGCAGCTCAAAAGCTATATTGTAACATCTGATAAGCATTTTGGAATAAATTTAATACGAAAATGTAATTTAAACATTCGAAAAAAGCTTTATTGGAAATTGTGTAAAGTAAACCAACCACATCAAATGTCAATCAAATGCATAGCCAGGTTACTAAATGTATTTCAATGACATGGACAAACACAATGAAAAGGGGACGTTTTGGATATGTTTTGTTGAATGTGTATACAGAACAAAGTGTAACAAGAGGTTGTAGAAAAGATATATTTGGACAAGGGTGAGGAATAGTGGAATGAGAGAGAGGACCGTGGAGAGGAGCTGCCTGACCAGGCAGAGGATAAGTTGGAAGAAGAGATGGGGAGATGTAGGAAATAGGAGTTTGAATGTGGGGTGGTAGTAAGAGCTGATGTACTTGATGTAAGAGCCACCAACGTAGACCATGTAGTGTAGTAAACCTTGGTATATTACTGGGAGATGCTAGTGAAAGAGTCAAGCCTATCGTAATAGCAGACAATTAGCCATGGCTTCCATTATAGGGGTTTTTGCTATAACTATGTTGCAGATTATGTAGATTCTAGCATTACTGTTGATTTGTCTCATAGTAGCCCACAAGTCTGAATGCAAATATGGATTGTATGTGTATTTTTGTTCTTCTAAAAAGAAAAGTTTCACTGTATTGCTCATTGGTAGCAAATATGCTACTAATGTTTATCAGCCCAAATTTTTTTTTGTATTTTTTATTTTTTACATTTTATAAAAAAAAATGCCACATTCACTTAGATAGTATGTGGCGAAAGCGCACGTATATAACATTCAAACATGTGAATTGGTTCATTTTTCACAGTAAATTATTATTATTATTATTATTTTTAAAACTTGCAATTCAAATATTACTGTATTTAGGTAGAACTGAAATATTAAAACATAATGATGAACTAATAGTGATTTGAACGTTGTTGTTTTACGATTGTCTATAAATCTGTTTCTTAGGGATAGAAAATATGTGTTAGTGTTTTAACAAAAGTATTTTATTTTGAGTCTGATTAGTGGTGTTTTGACAGTTACCATAGTGCGTAGACAAGGTTTGTTTGCATTTTGAATTGTAGTGTCTGTATTTATTTAACAAAATAGGATTTTGAGCAGAACAGTTTGCATTTTGTGATTGCATCTAATTTCACTAACTGACACTCTGTATGAGTGTTGCTGTGTTAAAGAGTTTTTTAAAAGTATGTTAAGGCCAACGCTAGTTCAAAAAAGTAAACAAATATAATAATATAGTGATTGCCTGTTCACATGTAGAGGGCGCTGGAGATCAAGAGGTAACGGTTACTCATTAGTCCGATCCCAGTTGGAGCAACGCATTATTGCCCTCGTCCAGCATAATATAACTCGTATGGGCATTTCGGTTAAGTAACATCTGTAACTGGTGATAGTCACTCGTTCAAGCTTAAATTATCATAGATGTTAAATGAATGGTTGTCACATCACTTGGCAACGTTTACCTCGGGATGTACTTCCGGAATGTGTGATTGATCTGTAAACTGTCCAATCAGACACAGTCGTTTTGATGGAGGTACGTGCTGATGGAGGAAGTTTTCCCACTCACATGAAGGAGCCCAACGAGGGGATTACTGTTGACATTCTAGTACACAACACTGTTTACCCAGCAACATGAAGTTGATAACAATTGTTGTTATCAAACAGCTGTGTGAAGAATAACTGTAATGCGCACGTCAAAATACATTTCTAAAATAAGATAAAAAAAACTTGGAGAATTTAAAGGTAAGGCAAAATGGCAGCGAGCAAGCTAGCGTATGCTAGATTGGTAGCCATGAAGCGTAATTCACATAAATAACGGTGATCTGTTTTTTGGCTATCGTGATTGTAGCTTTTGCCATGCCAGCGATTGGTTCAACAGCTTTTTATCAGTGGTTATAAATATACATATATGTGATTGAAGGAAAACAAAAGTTAAACATTAGTTATTTCTTGCTAAGCAGGTCAGCATGTTTGAAAAGTTAAAATATTGCATGTCAGAATATATACAGTTAACGTTGTTTTCAGATACTCCTAACCTGCAACGTTGGCCCTCTCTACTTTTGAATTAACAAAACCATGGTTCCTATGCGTTATAGTGTACCTTAGCCAAGATATCGTGAGCATAGCTGAACAATATCACTGAAACAATTGGTTGTGATAGTCAGCGTTTTTTCTCGCTTCTATTCTGGGCATGGTGTTACTACAACTCATAAATTCGTAATAATTACCACCATATTCGTGCACCTCGTTGTCCAGTTTTTCCTGGTCAGCTGGGTAAATTAATGTTACTCAGGCACGGTTTATTATTTAGGCTGATCGTGTAGTAGTTTCATAAAGTGTACGCAATGCCATTGATTATGTCAAATTGTTATTCAAACTAAAACGTCCTATATTAGATATACACCATTATTTTAGAGCAAAGGATTAAGATATATTATGTTTTATAAAACCCCAGATTCACACTGGCTGTTAATCAACTTTTCTAATCAACAAGACTAACACTATAGTTAAATGCATAGCTTGCTCTCAAATCGGCAGGAAATTGCCTGCTATATCCTGTTTTTGAGTTTCTCCTTTTTTGAAGTTGCTATTGTACAATGATTGTTTACAATTGTAAAATGGATCAAGTCACATCATCTCCAAGACAGAAAACACAATATAGGATGTGGCCCTGGCTTTGTAAAATAGGAACTTTTTCCAGAAACAACATAAACTCAGATCTTTCAAAGCACGACAGACCCTCTCTGACGTTCCATTGTGCCTCCCTATTGCTTTTCAGTTGTGTTTATTACCTGCTTGTTATTAAAGAACGAGATAATGTGAGAGACCTGATTTGACTGTCTAGAGTTCCTCCCTTGTTTTTCAGTTGTTGTGATTGTCTTCACACCTTTAATCATTACACTAGCCCAGATTTCCTGAGTGAATTATTGCTTTATTTCCTTTATTTTCTCTAATCAGTTGTATATGTGTTGGTTTGTTGTTCCTGTATCTGTATATATATATGCAGGCTTGAGAGGTTGGCACTTGAGTGTTTCTGCAGGGCTGGTGTGTATGACAGCGGAATGACAAGATGCTTGTCTCGTTGGGGATGCTGATGCTGTCGGCCACGCAGATCTACACCATCTTCACCGTACAGATATTTGCTTTCCTCAACCTGCTACCTGTAGAGGCTGACATCAATGCTGTAAGTAACAATACAATGGAATCTATGTTCCACCAAAAGAAAGATGTGACGTGGATTTGCTTACATTTCCATCGCTTTAGACAGATATAAAATCTTTTTATTTTTGGGGGAAAAGTTAAATAGTTGGTTGATTTTTTTCTTCTTCTGTCTTTCAGTACTCATTCGACAACAAAACAGGGAGTTTTGATGACCTGCCTGCACGTTTTGGCTATCGACTGCCCAGTGAGGGACTTAAGGTGGGTACTGAAGGGACCAAAAGTTACTGACATACAGAATAAAGATTACTGAATAACCAAATGCCACCTGGAACTGACCTTCGCAGCTTTCTACACTGACCATACAGCTAGTTACACTGTTTATTGTTGTTGTTTCACAGATCATTTACGTTGTATTTGCACTTGCATGTAGTTCAAATTTTAGGCACATAAAGTGTAAGTGAACTCTTTGACAATTATTGCCTAAAGTGCTGGATGATGAGTAGGTGATCATTTCCAACGGATTGCGTTCCACACATTGTAAGGAAGTGTTCCACTTAGGTTACGTGTAGCTCTGTATTTGTTCTCTCAAGCCCCCCATTATAATCGCTTATCTTAAATGTATTTAATCTATTGTTTTTGAATTCCATCAATCGGTCTTAATTTAAGCCTAGTGTTAGTAACTGTAAGTTGTTTACAGTGAGGCCTTCAGTGTTATGTATCTGACCAGTGAGGCGTTGGAATGAGGTCAGATTTAGTGGGGCAATGCTGCCCAATCGGACTGTTGACCCACAGTGAGGCTGACAGTGAGGATGACTCACGTCTGCTCTTCTTAGCCGACCATTGTGTCGTTTGACTACAGAAGAGCACGTTGTGATGTTTTCCGTTTTTTATGGTGGTGTTAGAACGTTCACGAACTTGCTTTGAAAATTCAGGGGGTTTTTGTCCAGAGTTTTTTCACTTTGAAAGGTAGTTTCAACGTACTTAAAATTAAAGAAATGAAAACACACAAATAGCTAAGGAGCGTAACTGTTTCTCCTTGAGTGATTGTGTGTCTGTGTCCCGCGTTATATGATGTGATGTCACCTCACTGTTTTAGCAATGAGCAGGGGTCCAGTCTGTCCCTGCTTCCCTGCCAGGTTCGTTAGCTGCTGTAATATGATGTGATGGAGTGATGGAGATCACGTTCCCTGTCCTTCACTCTCAAGCGTGCACCACATAGACACTCGCACACGCGCACATTCCCTGATCGTGCTCTTAGATTTTGTGTCATTCATTCAGTCAGTCATTTTGTTCGGTTTTGTAAACCTGCTTTGCTTACTTGCCTTTTCCGTTTCTCTATAATGTAACACCTTTTTGCTTGTTCCATCTCCCACCTCTCTTTGTCTTATTCTCTCTAGAGAGGCCCAAGCCTTTTCACCCACTCATGTGAACTCACTGTCGGTCTATAGGAAGCCGTTTTGTGGGCTTGCACAGCCATGCTCTCTGGACGCATTGCATTCACTTTGTGCTAAGCGCCGCGTACAAGCGATGCAGAGGGTAGCACAGACTGTCTAGCCTAGTCTCCGGGGCTCCTCCTCGTCCGAGAGCGTTCGTGTAATTCCATACCTTACCACTGCTTGGTGCAGTGGTTTGTGGTTCAGGCACTGAGGTCGATGCAAACCTATTCACAGCCTTGTGAGGACAGCAGCAGCTCCGAGGCATTCCTGTCATGTCTAAAACTCCACCACTCGCTGGCCGGTTTGGTTAACCAGCCCAGCCTATTTATGAAACAAAATACTATTTTAAACCAAAGAATGCTCTGCATAAATACTTTATGTATATATATTTATTTGTAATTTTGCATTGTAACTAGATATTGTTATTTGTATGCGTCATGCACATGTTGCGTTTCTTCGAACATGAAAGTAATTTGTGATCCCTCGTAGCCCCTCTGTGTCTGTGTTGGAGCATGGCCTGACCCTCCAGTGTTCATTGACTGCCAGAGTAGCCGTGTCAGGGCCAGTTTGTCACCAGGCAGGCATCTCGTGTCCCCTGTCCCGCCTGCCTGGGACAGCCCCTCTGTGTAGGTAACACCTGACAACCCAACTACCAGGGGTCGCTGTGTTATTGTAATCAAAGGAAACGGTTAACGAATGAGAAATAGAAACATGGAGCTCTAGAGGAATATGGAGCCAATCTGAGATTTACTTTTGGTTTATTTGTGACGATATTTAGCCTGTTGTTTGCTCAGTCCTCCTAGGTTTTGAGTGAGAATTATCGCTGAAGACCGTTCTGGTGTGAATATGCAGCTTTTGTTTATTTGGCCTTGTAAAAGCTTTCTATAAAAAATCAGCCAGCAGCAAGTTCTGGTATCACAAGACAATTTCTGCTTGTTTGTTTCTCATGATTTCCTTATGATCTGTTCCAAGAAAGCCATACGAGCTTTTTGTGTCTCGTGCCCTATCTGAAAAGATGGTCGCAGAAGTTGACACGACCCAGTATATGTGTTTTGTTTTTGTTTTCCCGACCGTGTATCTTTTAGTTATCTACTCTGCCCGACAAGCAGATGATCTCAATTGAACTTACTCGGCATATATTGGAAAGCACAGCCTTGTCATGCCGAACGAAACCGTCTTGTTCTTCTTTTACAGCAAGGAGTCACCTGCACGCCGTTTTTTTAGTTTTGCTTTGCTTTCACTTCCCGTCTTAATATAGGCTTCAAATCCCAAAATGGATGTGAGTGTTGCCAGGTGAAGGTTTTGATGTGAGGTTGGATCAATACAAATCATTGCTGTTTAAAGCTTTAAAAAAGGTTTTTTATAAAAAAAATTAAAGAACTCCTAGATTAATAAAAGCAACAAAAAAGTAAGAACATTTTGTTTAGCTTATCTAACAATGCAATCTATGATCCCTTTCAGAATCCATGTTACTATTTGAAAATGGCATAGATTTATGTTGTTCAGTTGTTCAGGCCTGTGTCATATCCTGTCATAATGCTCATATAAACACAGATTTGTCTTGATTCCAAGAAACACATACATGACTCTTACACCAATGGAATTCTGGAGCACAATTGTGTTTACTACTATCAGTGATTTTGATAACTAAATGGTATTTTCATTTAGGTCGGAAGAGATTGGAATAGGACCATTTTAACCCAGACATACCCTGGGATACATTTGATCGAGCCTCCTTGGGCGCTTCCATGGCCCTTACAGTAAATTTCAAAAAGAAATGTATAAATAGGATTTTCATCGAGTGCTGGGGTTGTGACAGTGGCACAGCGTTAACGGGACCATGCTAAAATGCTAAGTGGGCCCGGGGCCAGAACCTTACTGGGATTTAACCAGCACAGTCTTAGAGAGTAGGCTACAAAAACATGTCCTCCGCTGATTTGGTAAAACACAGACTGGTTTCAACAAGTTTGCTGTTAAGAGCTCACATCAACTTGCTTCAGATGTTACCTATAGTAAGGAGCAATAATGTTAATACCTCCTTTCTTGGGTGTCAATCTAAATACACTACAAAAGTGATATCAATATGTTTTTTTATTTGCTGTCACATGTACTGCTATTATATAGTAATATTTGTTGTCTATAATACTATAGATATAATACCTATTATATAGATAATGTGGTTTAAACAAAATATGGAACGTGGATAAGAATGTCAGCTGTTTTTTGGAAAATCCGTGCATTTCCTTAGAAACCGCTGACCTCAGTAGTTTTTCTTCAACTGTCACAAAAGTTGAAAAAAAAAAGGTTCAAGAACATTTGCTAAGAAGTGGTTGTGTAGGGAAAATATCTTGTTGCTTAGAGAAGTCTGAGTAGAATGGCTGGTCTAGTTTAAGCTGAGACGAAGGCCACAATACTCAGGCAACTAACCTGTGGTTTACAGAAAGCCATCTCTGAAGGACACATTGTGACAATGTCCCCAAAATATGTACGCAATGTTTTTTCGGCTATGGTAGCAAGGTGATGTCCGCGATTTATAAGAAGTAAATGTTTCTGGTCTGGCTGGAGGACTGTACACTGAATCTTTTCTTATTCTGATTGATTTATTTCTTTTTTATCATTCAATTAGAGAGTGAAGTAATAATTCCTTTTGTTTATTTATTACTTTTTGTATTGCCGCCAAGTTGGGCTGAACTTGCAACATTTCCTGAAGCCATGGGGATTCAGTATTATTGTACAAGACTGCTATTGCCCTATAATTATATGGAGGACTCCCACAAACAAAGCAGAGGGGGAGGACTGCTTTAAGGCTGCTATTTGGATTCCTCTTTTAGAAAAGAAATCAGGATGGAGAGAAAAAACTTGCAGCAAGAAGGAAGTCAGCAGGCTTAGCATGATATCCAGTCATCCAGTCACACTTCTAGTTTTGTGGAGGGTCACCATTGTGTCACTATGTGAAAGAGTTATGAAAGGGCTTACTATCCGAACACTTCATCTTGCCTATGCTGACTCAATATTTCACCTTTGCACTAGTCAACCATCCCTGATAAGAAATATGTTGTTCTGTTAACTTAAAGACTCTATTTTGTTCTCATCTATCTATTTTATAGTCATCCTTTGTTATAAAAAAATAAACTCCAACAGAGGGAGCTGTTGTTGCTTATTTTGAAGCCAGCGGAATGTGAGGCAGTGGCACAGTGACGTCATTGGCTAGCTAAGGCGCCTTTATTAAGATATCCGGGGGAATTCCACAAAGAGAAACAAAGATTTTCTGAAAGTCTTCATCCGGCTACTTGTTACTGGTGAAATATCCCAGAACATTCAGCTTTACTCCGACTGCAGCAAACATAAGGGAGGACCCAAACCAACCCGATAAACTCATATGAAGTTTCCACCCTATTGCAAAGTGCTATGACCCAGTGTTTATAAATGAATGTGATATATTGATTTGTCACCATGCGACTTATTTTCAACCGTTGTTTATATGGGAGGTGTCAATGACATACGTGTTGCTGCTGGCAATATATCCCCCCGCCCCCCCCTTACCCCAGTGGCCTCTTTGGGTGCAGGCCTACACACATGCATACATACATACGCTCTCTCTGTCTTACACATACACTTGTTAGTGTGTGCGTTGGGAGGGTGTTTTCAAAATCTTATGGGAGGTTTGGTCCTCCTAAGCCCAGCTGTAGGCTGACATGGCAATACTCTTATAGAGGTCAGTGATGAAAAAGAGGAGCTGCAGAGTGCCTGAGTGGGTTGGAGTAGCTGCACAGCCACAAGCCCAGAGAGTCCCATCAGAACTTCCTACTTTCTGTCCACTGCCTTTGTATGATTGGCACCCCTAATACAGAGGGGGGCGTAAAAGTGTGTCGCTTCATAACACGTCTACAGGCTTTTGTTGCCCGCTACGCAATGTTGTCATGCTTTTAATTTATTTATCAAAATAGCAGTATGTCTTTATGGCGTCTGCAACCATATAGCGCACATGCCGTGTCTCGGCCCAGTATGTTTGTCCTGTCCTACACCAGATACCCTCTTACGGTGATGTCTTCCCCACAGGGCTTCCTGGTCGGTGCCCGTCCTGAGAACGCGTGCGAGCCCATTGACCCGCCCCCCCTGAGGGACAATGTCACGGGGGCCTTCATCGTGCTCATCAAGCGCTTCGAATGCAACTTCGACGTCAAGGTAGGTTCAGCCGCGCCGTTGCCGAAGCGATTGCTCCCGTCGTTTCTTTTTGCTCCACGGTGGCGCTACAGACATGCTGACAGGTGTGAAATCAGTTGTCATTCAGTAGATGTGGGATCCTCTCCGTCTCTCCCATCCGTCCCTCTTTTCATTCCGTTGTCTCTCTTTCCTCTTTCGAAATGGTCCATTAAGCGTAAGCGGTGCTCCTATGGAGCTCTGCACTGATTGAGCTTTTAAAGCTGGCTGGTTTACCTGAGGCCTTCTTCTCTGGTTGTTGCATGTGGAAAGGGACACGTAATGGTTGCTACATGTGCGATACCAGTGGAATCAAAGTTAGAGACACGGAAGCCCCTTTTGCATTTTTGATGAGTTGTAAGGTTTAGAAGCCCTTTTAAGTACCTAATAATAATATGTATTCAGATTTGCATTTGCTGTGCTGCAAGTCAATAAGCTGTTTAATATTGCAGCACCACACTCTAAGCTGGAGTTTGTGTGTGTGTGTGTGTGTGTGTGTGTGTGTGTGTGTGTGTGTGTGTGTGTGTGTGTGTGTGAGAGAGTGTGCGCGCACATGTGGAAATTCAGATAGTGTGTATGCTCCTAAAAAGGGTTTTCCCAGAGGTGGTGAAAAGGGCAGTATTGATCAGCCCCACCATCGCTCAACCTTAAAGCGCCACTGTGTTTACTTGCAAACATGTGAGTTTTAAAAAGGGGGATTTGTTGAAATATCGTAGAGTTTCAATGTTTAACCTTCATACATATGCTCACAACCTTGCCTTTCTGTTTAGACTAGACATCTGTGGCAGGCCTCACGCTGTGAGCCGATGAGACAGCTGCAATGTCTGGCTTTGGGTAAAACGCGGGAGCAATCCTTTTAAATGACAGGAATCCTTTGTGGAAATGGTTTGGTGTGCTGGCCAGCCGACCGAGTGTCGATGATTAAGAGCAGAGAATGGGATGATGTGGCGATGGAAAAGAGGAAAGGACAAGGGTCGGGGTTGATAGAGACAGATAAGCTCCAGTTGAAGGAACCCTTGAAGGAACAGGAAATCGGTGGATGACAAACACACTCTGTGGTTGGCAGTCCAACAAGCAGAGGGAAGAAAAAGAAATGGGAAAACCGTAAAGAATGTTCTGAAGGAAATCAGCAAAAAGGAAGGAAGGGACACAAGAGTGAGTGATGGGAGAGGAGACCGGCGCTGCTCCTCCACCGTTAGCGTGCTGCACTCTTCATCTCCCCTCGGACCTTATAAGGCCTTTTTTTTAAATCCGTAACACAAACACACGAGGGCTCGACGTGATGATGTGTTTGTTCCCTTTAGACCCGCTGGCCTTTCCCCTCCCGTGTCAGCTAAATTCTGACATCCGTGCCATCGATCCGCCGTTCGATCCGTCCTCGTTGTTCCCATCTTTTCAACTCAATCATGCAATCAGGCATGGTTACAGAGAAGCCGAGAAGGAAAACAAAGAGTCAATACTTTTTATCACACTGAACGGAGGAGGACTTTCAGACTCCCGTCTATTGGACTTTGACAGTTATCGGCTACAGACCAAGTGGGGGTTGGGGCGCATTGAGTCATCGCGGTGCCACACCACTCCACGCTCTTCCCTTCAGCGCGGTGGAGGATCAGCTCTGACAGCTTCGACAAAAAGAGTTGGCACCAGCAGGATCATATAAACACATAGAACCTTTTAATGTCCCCCCCCCCCCTTTTTCCTCGACCCCTCCACCCTTTCAGACTCATGTGAGGTCAAGGGAAAGAGATGTGGGGATCTGAGACGGTTTGAATGGGAGCCATTATGTAATCGTTAAGGAGGGACCAGCATTACAGGGGAGTGGTTAGACTCTAAAGGCAGGCTTTGATTAAAAGACCACGTGCATGTCTCTTCTGTCGGTAAGGACATATATGCGTTTTGAATAAAACCTTGACCTTGATGTTTTCATTTTATGAACAAACTTTTTTTTGATAATTTAAAGGTTGTTATTGCTCATTTTATTGTCTTACTCCTGTTTTAATGTTTCATGCTGGTGCTTTTGTTTTGACCAGCAATCCCACGTGAAAGAGATATCTATCTCAACGGATGTTGCCTGTTTCAATAAAGAATGAATGAAAATATGAGTGCAGAAGGAGAGCATGTGTACAAGACACACTGAGTGTATGAGATACATTTGAGGTGGATGGCTTACTTGAAAATGACTGATCAGAAGTAAATCTCCTCAATGGTCACAGCAAATGGGGACAGGAAAGAAGATACTCCGCTAATACCCCCTTTACCACACACACATACACACACACACACACACAAATACACACACACACAGAGACAGAGTTATTTTGAGAAGCTCACGGAGACAAAGGCCACATGGAATCCACCTTGGCTTCACCCCGAATCACAAATATGTGGCATTCCCTCTAAGGCATACCTGAGATTTTAGTGCTGGGGACCAGTAAATGAAAGGGTAGCGTTCCCACCCAGACACAACAGCATATGAAACGCGTTCTCTCCCACTTAACCTGTTGTAGAGTTTAGCGTCGCTGTATTGGGGATGTGTGAGGGCTGAGTGGGAGTGTGTGAGATGTGGTGGAGGCAGTGTGGCGGGTGGGCGTGGCGTGGATGCGATGTCTGTTACAATGCTGTGCGTGCGTGTGTGTGTGGTGTGTGCGTGCGCGTGTTAGTGTGTGAGTGAGAGTCTGAGACTGTAAGGAGATTCCAGCACTGCTCCATTTAGAACTGCCGCCTCCCTTGGGAGAGATGGAAGAAGGGTGATACCGAGGCAAAGAAAGGCGAGATGACAAAAAAAAAGAGGCGCGCAGAGGAGGAGGAGGGGGCGGGGGGGAGGGCTGGGGGGTGGTGCTGCTGCTGCTAGTACTTCCTGCTAGATAGGCCTCTGACGGGGCCCGGGAGGGAGGAGGTGCCCTCGCGCTTCGTGACCCATTTGACCCCAGCTGTGTGGAGGCGGGGGCAGGAAACCCGACACTGGCCGTCTCTCCTCCCCCACTTCCTGCTGTGTGCCGGCATGAGAAGGGCCCCCCTCCCCTTATCCCTTCCTCCCACCCTCCCTGTTTCCTAAAAGAGAGGAAAAGCCGGCCACTGACGTTTTCTTCCTGTCCCTTTGCCTTCTCACACACATACACACACACACAGCAGGCAACACTCTATGGATTTACTCTGTTTCTCATGGTGTTCTTATGTAACACCCGTGCAATACAGTAAGACAACCAGTCTGTAGATGCTGGCTGAAACTCACAAGGCCTGTGGGGAATAAAGAGACAGGTGCTTCTTTATCTATTCTGCGTCTATGTCTACATCTTTTATGCCTTTGCTCTGTCTCGCCCCTGTTTATTCTCAGTTTATTTGATTGTTTTCTTCTACACAATTGATGTATTGATGACGTTTCTATTCCCTTCGTCACGAAGGCGCTTAACGTTGACGTGGGATCAGATTAGATTGACCTCCCTCCGTCCGCCACTCCACCTGCACGCCTGGTTTTGTCATACGGCTATTGCCACCTGCACCGACGTACAAACCGGTGTTGGCGTCCTGTTTCCCCTCGCATTGTGTGGCCATCGGCTGCCTTGTGTTTACACTGCACCTGGCCAGGTCTTGCTCTTCTATTCAGGTCCTGGCCCATGCCCTGGACAAACCTGTGGTGTTACAGCTGTGGGCGTTTGCGCGTGTCAGGGGGTGAGGAGCGCTGAGTCAGGAAGTGGTTGTTGGGAGAGGAGCACTGAGTCAGGAAGTGGTTGTTCCTGTTGTTTGGTCCGTCACTCCGTTGTTATGGTATCAAACAGGGCTTACTGCTGCCCTGACCTCTACCGCATGATGGCCTTGTGATCTCATCTTATCATACACACGCACTTACTCCTATACACATACACGCTCACTGCACGTGCACGCTTCCACTGAAATGACTCTGTGTCTATTTTAGTCCGTTCTTTACACCCCTAGATTGCGAACACATTGTAAAGCGAGGGAGAGACAGAGAGAGTGTGTTCCAGTGCATTGTTGCGGCTCAGCGTTATCATTGGCGGTGCACCTCCCTACAGTTTCAACAGCTGTTATCTTATCAACAGGCTTAACTGAGAAACCAAACTGCACTCTGCACCAAATTCTTCGGAATGGTAAACGGAGACGGAGAGGGGCGGAGGTTTGCATATGACGTACTGGGAACGTACGTGGCGTTGAGGAGAGAGGGTAAAAGTGCAGGAGGAGGGTCAGGATTCGGAGCGGCTGTCTCAGCAGCAGAGGAGCGGCGATGGCCGCATGCTGGGGTGCAGAGGGTAGTCCTCAAGATTGCCGCTGGTTGCCGCAGTGCTGGCGGGGATTCCGCAGAGCTGGCAGGACACACAGACGCAGCGTTGAGGCTGCAGTAATTACTGATGCTATCAGCTCTCTCACTCCGTCATCGCCACCTTTGCTAGGGAGAGGTCTGGGGGGGGGGGGTGTTATACACTTTGGGATTATACACACCATATTTGATTGAGTACTCAATTTGGGAGTAGACTGTGTTTATTAAAGGAGTAATAAGTCTAAGGGACACGGTCTCTGCTGGCATCCAAAGGGTCAAGTGCAGTAGTTGTGAGTCCAGGGTATCACCAGGCGGCACAGTTTAAACAGACCTGGTCATCTATGACCAATGAGAACGTAGTGTGATAAGTCTGATCTTCTGCCTGGCAACTTGCACATCAACACACACAAATATCGATACCTTTGGAAGTGCCTTATGTTGAAAAACTACAGTACCACACAAAAGAAAAAGTTAGTGTCATATTCGTAAGTGAACAAGGACTCTAATTACTAGTGATCAAGTTGGGTAAACCACAATGTTGGAGTTGTATTATGTGTAGATATTGGTCTCATTAGGGAGTTTTACAAAGTTTAAATGGGAAAAGCGCATTATGCTTTTTTCATATGCTTTTAATATGAGGAAGTGAAATTCCTTATTTTCGATACTGGTTTCCTTTGGTTTGTCACGCTTCCGCTCAAGCACGGCCGCTGCGCTCCAACACAAGCTGCCAGTGGAGCAGCAGCGTTCCCTTCGGGGCACCCAGGTGTGCAGCTCTCTAATCTAACCGTCTGAGGTCCATCACTGCGGTGGCTTCATGATCCATCACACGGTGCTGCTCATTGACTTCAACCTCATGGCCACACCTCTGGCCCCTTCATAGTTATTCGTTAACTAGGCTTGGGTCTTGTAGAAAGTCCGTGCAGAAAGTCCCTAGGGTTTGGTTGTTATCTCAAGGTTATTTCCATTTGTAACATTTGGTCCCAGGACACAGATAAAAGCGGTGTCACGTTCGTATTTGAGTGGGAAGCTCATTTTGATCTCTACTTTGGACAGGAACATCAGAGAGCATTTTATTTGGACAGGCAGGAGACATGAAAGAAGAATGGTTTCTCCCTGGCATTATAGTAATGAAGTAGCACAACAAGGGTCGTTAAGTAGCCATCATGGGATGTTGTGACGCCCCTTTACGGTTCCCAAGTATTTTGTGCCCTCAAGCTCAGATAAAAGAAGGAGCAGCCTACCAATCTCCATTGTGGGTGTGTGTGTGTGTGTGTGTGTGTGTGTGTGCGTGTGTGTGTGTGTGTGTGTGTGCGTGTGTGTGTGTGTGTGTGTGTGTGTTTTCCCGGAGGCGGGGATGCCCCGCGGCAGGCACAGT
>JAVQJS010042637.1:0-19630 GCA_036024795.1 Galaxias rostratus | reverse complement strand
GTTTTGAACATCGGGCAGGCGTCGGGGACGCTGTCGTCACGGAGGAGGAAGGTGTTGACCGCGCGTGGAGCTCCTTGAGACGCGGCGCGCTCGGCCGGCACCCCACGCCGCTGAGCGTTACACGAGTCGGCCGGCCGCCGCTACGTGAGGCCGGCGATCCATCAGCGGTGATACAAAAATCACACACAGCTCACCTGTGTCGCGACAGGTGTGGCGGCCTATCCCTCAGCGGAGGCCAGCGGGCCCATCCATCAGTGGTTGACACATGCAGAAATGAGGGGAGGGGAGGGGGGGGGGGGATATATTCAGAGTGTAAAAGGAGTGAATGATTTGCTCTGCTGTGACTGGAGTGAGCGTGCGGGCGCTGTGTACCGTGTGTGTGTGTGTGCGTGTGTCTGGATGTGCACGCGCGGGGAAATCGTTGGTGTGATTGTGCCTGAGGACGCACGCCGACTCCTACAAACACGTCTGTCTTCTTGACGGGCTCCCTCCTGTCAGTTGCTATTAAACTGTTGTTTCAACCGTCGGCGAACTCCAGCCTCGCAGAACTTTTGCTCTTCTCCGGCCCTGTCACCTCGGCTACGGCTATCAGTCCACTAGATCTGAGCCGGTGAGGCGTTGAGTTCTTTGAAGTGCTGAACCCCGGTTCCCCCTTCGCTCCCCCTGTCTCTCTCTTATCAGGTCTGGCTTGAGATCCCACCTAGAGCCTTGTATTACCCGGCCCAGTAGCCTCCTTTCTGCCACTGCTCTCCGAGCACTCCACCATGTCCCCCCCCCCCCCCCCAATTCCTGACTGGAGGCGGCTTTTTTTCTGATCGCCTGCTAGACCTCGTTGGCCTCTTTTGTGATCCGTTTTTATTTTTTTCCACCGCCTCTCTTCGCCTCTGTTTTTCCGTCCTCTTTCTCTGGCTCTCCTCATTGGGTTGATGACTGCGGGGTTTAGATGGTGCGCTGTGTCGGCAGAGGGAGTGAGTGACCCTGAGAAGTGAGTTGACCCTGAAAGCGAGCCGGCGAGCCGCCGTTGCCGGGCCGACAGGGCTTTGGTCGGCGCACGGTGGAGTGGTGTGTAGTGGGACGGTTTGGGTTGTGTGTGCTGCTTACGTAGGTCCCGCCACAGGCCGAAGGAGAGACAACACGGAATCTCTATGCATCCCTTTTGTATTTACTTTAAAGGCGTACGTGTGTGTGTGTGTCTGGTTGTGGGTGGTTTTGTGCGTGCGTGCGTGCATGCATCTCTTTGAGCATACGCAGCTGCGTGTTTGGGTGTATGCGTGTCCTTTAAAGTGTGTGTGTGTGTGTGTATGTGTGTGTGTGCGTGTGTGTGTGTGTGTGTGTGTGTGTGTGGAGGGGTTAGGTTTACAGTGCATCCAACACAGCTTTGCTTACATGCCAGTCTCCCTTTCTGTGTGTGTGTGTGTGTGTGTGTGTTTGAGTGCGTGGATGCAGTTCTTCCTCACGGTAATGCCTACACTCCCTTTTCCCCTGATGCCCTTAAAAGTGACAATTGTGAGCGCCTGTGTGTGCATACATATCAGCCCGCAGCATATGGCTTTCACTCTGACGGCTGACCTCCACAGCTGCCCTCCTCCGTCTTGGGAGGCGAGGGGGGAATGAGGAATTAATTGCCAAACAATGCATAGTTCCCCATCCATTATAGCTGCCATCATGTCACATGATATCGGTGCATTACCGGATGTCTATGAGCATAATTTGCCACTCAGACAGATTTGTGGGCCCCTGTCACGAAAGACCCATTAAAAGACAAAACTAGGATCATCCATTATTCTCCCTCTGATCCCGCATGTATGAGGACATGGAATTCTGGAGGGATTGTATGGCAGGCTCAGCGGGAGGGTAAGTAAGTTGTCATCATCATCATTTTGCAGGGATAGTTATTTAGGACATGTACCTTGCTTTGATACTGGCTCGTTTCAAATTGCCTTTTTTTTTATTAAACCTTTATTTAACCAGGAAAAAAGGCCCTGTCAAGATTAATAAGATATATTTCAAGGGAGACCTGGCCAAGACAGGCAGCTGCATACTCAGAAAAACAACTCAGTTACAGATAGATGACACTCAACGAGAGGACATTTGGAGTTACAAAGTAATAAGCAAGTGGAACTCATAATAAATGAGGATTAATAACCAGGAACATTAAAAGCAATATAAAATGTAAAACTCTGGATGTCAGTAAAAATTGTGAATAAGAAACAAGGCTTTGGGTACAATGTTACGTTTGTAGGATATGTATAAATGGTGTGTTGGTGTACACTGTATTTTCTAGTGTGCAGTGTAAATATATTCGGGAGTAGAATAAGCAAACGCTAAACACTGTATACATACACTGTAAAGAAAGTTACTATATATATATATATATATATATATATATATATATATATATCACCGCAGCGATAACTGCGTTGAAACCAAATCCCACCGGAGGTGTGGGTTTCAAGGGGTTGCCCTGGGAGTAGGGACCGACGGAATAAAGGTCGGGATGCGTTCCAAACGGTAACGACAGAGGGTAATTGAGTTCCGCCTCATATCCAATCAGTTGACTGTAGTGAGACACGTTCGCTCATTCCGCTCCCGTCCCCCAGTTAGTTCCATCGACCGGAAGTTCGCGAGATAAAAGTGTCACAAACGAAATCCTCCGCACGCCCCCTTGATCTCCTTCCTACGTCGGCCTTTCAAGGAGGTTTTTCCACCAGCCTATCGGTTAGTGTGCTGAAAATTGCGAACGGCTCATTGCAAACAGGAATTCTTCCCGAGCCAGTCGAAACGGCATTAACTAAGCCAACGCTTTATAAACTAAATAGCCGGGTGCCTCGTAACTTCAGACCGATTTCAATTTAAATTGATTCCTTTTCCGAGTAAATCACAGGCAAAAAACGTTATCTTAGTCACTTACTGGAAAACAGCCTCTTAGACGTTTTTTTGTCCAGGTTTTCATACTGGCCATAGCGCAGAGGCTGCCCTACTTAATTAAAGGATGTGATGATCTAAGGCTAAACATTGACTTCATGTTGGGTTTTCTTTCTTTAGACATAAGTGATGCCTTTGATACCGTAGACCATGCGATTATACGCATTATCTGGCAAACTGGTGTGGCCTTTCACACTGTTGTAGTTCAAGACGCACCCAATAGAGATAAACTTCAGTGTCACATTAGGAAAACACTGGTCACCATTATTCAGGGAAGAGTACCTCGGAAGTACCACAAGGATGGCTTTGCCATCCAACTTTTTCAAGTTGCCATACGTTTATGAAAACTGTAAACAGTGGACATTACTTTTAAAACCTCTAGATATCCACATCCAGAAATCTGATATCCAAAAGGGAAAATGGAGACATCTGCAAGTGTCTTTTGGATATGGAAAATGGTGTTTAAAGCTTGCCGTACGCTGTGCGGCACCATCCTCTGCCTTGTGGCGTGAGAGGCAATGTTACATCATTAGACCGTGCCCTGAAATTGATAGGGGATTTTCCAATGAGTAGAGAGGTCCACACTAGAGACGGAACATTAAAATGTGACTGAGATAAAGCCAACATGCCTGCATATGGAAAGTTGAAATAAAGAAGAATTCCTGGACAAGCCCATGCTTTTCTTAGCCATCTTTTTCACCTCGGTCTTGTGATAGAATCAGCAGTGCTAATATTTCACTCCATCCGTGTGACCTATGGCATTGCACCCGTAAGAGGTTGAACTAACTTACTGAAGCCTGAAATGGGAACACTGCACTGAGACTGAGTGAAAAGGAAAGCTTTTAAATCTTGCATGGTCAAGGCCATGTTTTGTTCTTATTTTGTCACAGCAATTTAAAATTTCCTAACCAAAATGTTTTAGGGATCGGCTGCTCCTTAAGGGTTTTGGATGAGTTGCAACGCGCAAAACAAGTTCTATTTACAAAGCTGGTGAACTTGAACAGCGTTGGTTGTTTGCCGCACCGACCATTGAATGAGAAAGCTCCCGAGCGAAACGAAATTTCCTTGTGGCAGAACGGAAGCTGTCACAAAAAGCAAGCGTCCCTTTTTTTAGGAGCCCAATGCAAAATACACAGGTTTCCCTAAGGTCAAACTCAACATATCAATTGTTCAAATGGATGGGTGTTCACCCTTCTACAATTAGAATCATTGTGCCATTACAGGCGGACAATGCTGGCTGAAACTATAGCTTTTGAAAACAAAATCCTATGTGTAATTTTTAATAGCTGGTCTCGGTAACAAATACCTGAATATAGGTTAGCTATTCCAAAGCCTGGGTCGTCTAAAAATATCAAACAAACTGATATAATTGACAAACAGGGGTACGATAAATATGATAAGAGAAATCACGCCTGGTATCTTGTTAATTAACTGCTTGCCTAGCAAACAAACAACTAAATGTAATAGCTGCCATCTCAGCTATCTTGCCCAGAGCGGTACTTTCCTTATCCTAATTGGACACCCGGCACACCTCATTAACTATGGCTTATCTGGGCCCCTGCTCCTGGACCCCCATTGACCTCAGCCAGGAACTGCATTACCCCCATCTGCTTTCCGTGATGGCCTCATTCAAGTCTAGTGGTCACACTCCTCACTAACTGTCCAAGCTTCCAGGAAATTGAAACGACTGGCAAGTGGTCACGTTAGATAGGGACGGACACTCACCTCCGCCCTTTAAAAAGAGAAACGGGCAAATAAACAAAATAAGATCCCCATGAACGAATGAGTATAATGGTCTGATGTCCTTGGCGATATTTGGTAGATGTCATCTAGGCCCATCGGATCCACTCTGTGGCCGGGGCCATTTTGCGTGACACTTGAGTTATGTGAGTGTTTATGTGTGGCTGCAGATGTTAATGAGGATGTCCCCTGCTGCTGGAAATGTTAAATACCTATTGCGGAGTCCGTGCGATTTTCACAGGGCTGTAGAGGGGGGAGTTGTATGTCACATTAGCGTTAATATGGGTTAATGGAGTTTTGGTTGGGGGACCACACGTTTCTGGAATTGTCAGAGTGGAAACCTTCCATGGTCGTGCCCCTAAAAAGTGTGTGGGCTTGTATGTATGCAAGTTATGTTTGTGTGATTTTTTTTTTGGCCTTCCTGTATATTATTTTTGTTCTCTTTATTAATAAAGGCATTATTTTGAAAAATTTGCTTTTACGAGATAGACACTTTATTTTTTGATGTCTTGTTAAAGCAGTTTTACTGGCTTTAGGCAAACTAGGAGTCTGACGCAGCCAGCAGCACTCTATTTGTTAGGAATACTGGACCAGATTGTTGTATTTTCGGCGGCTGCAAGCTGTTTAATCAACCGTGTCTGTTGTCGAACGCAGCCCGCTGCTGAGTCCGGCATGTTTCACTGGTGCTGGTGCCGTCAGGGTTCAACCCGGGTGAATTTACAGGAGCAATAGGACGATGCTAGTCTGCCGTGCCATGGCATTTTGTTCAACAACATAAAAGCTGTTGCCATTTCCTCATGTACATTATCGATCGAGCAGCGATGCTGATCCGCCATAATTACACTTACCCGATGATCTCTGACACCTTTTCTGACTTCAAGAAGGGCATCTTTAATGGTTCCTGTCACGGTGATAACAGCTGAATGTTAGTCGGGACCCTGAGCTGCATAACCCCTATTGACAAAATATGTTTATTCCCCTGTGGGAGCTTGCTCCATGTGTCACGTCTGGGTCTCCACTCGCCGGGTGCCAGACGAGCAGCACAAAGAACGCAGTTTATTGTCTTGAAATATTTGCAGGCGCCTTTTTTAGATTGGCCCTTCTCCCTCTTCACCATGTGTTTGCCGTGGAGAAACGGCACTTCTCTTTCACCACACACCTGTGTGCTTAACATCAGGTCACATCACGTGGCCGTCAAAAGGCCCAAGGCTGCATTTGTTTTAAGACTCCTGTCTTGCGGTTGTTCACGGAGGGGAGACTGTGAGGGTCCAGCAAAGGCAGATTTGGAGGGACGAGAGTACGACACCATCACGCAGGGCTGAATGGGTTGGGTTGGATGTGTGTGTGTGTGTGTGTGTGTGTGAGTGTGTGCGTGCGTGCGTGAGTGCGGGTGTGTCTCTGTGTTTGCGTCTCTTTGTTGGTTGGCATGCACACATATACAGGAGCTTTCCTGCTTACTTGAAAATCAAAAGGCTGTTTAGAAGTGCCCTCTAATTTTAATAGCGAACAGCCATGTGAGAGGCCGCTGGTTTATTTCTAAAGGCTTTCTAAACTAAATTGCTGAATACCAACACCGACCCTGAAAAGCAAACCCAGATGTGACATGGCTCTCATATTGAAGCATCCAAGTATATTTTATATTCAATTCAGGTGCTGTTACTGTACAAAAACGGCCATGTTTCCATGTTTGTGTGCGTCTGTGTTGTTTACGTTCGGTTTTTTTTGCACACAAGAAACCTGCTGTCAGGCGGGCGCATAGCTCAGCATGCCCCCTCCTATGTTTAGGTTGGAGAGACTTAGCAGAACCCCATTCACTGAAGTCTGTGTGTGCTTTTGATTCTGGTTTGTGTGCAACGGTCTGTTTGTTTGTGTCTGTGGGAATATTTGAGTGGGGTGAGTGTGTGTGTGTGTGTGTGTGTGTGTGTGTGTGTGTGTGTGTGTGTGTGTGTGTGTGAACAGCAGGGGTTTGAGACACAGTGCATGCACATCTCAAGCACACCTGCCAGGTCCAATTGATCCAGTGTGAACCATGGTCTCTTAAACTGATGCGTTAAGGGGATGGAGAAATTGTACTCCTCTAAAAACGCCTGACTCCTTTTTTTTATCCACTGCCTGAAATATATTCACCCCTCAGACATAAATGAACCGTGACTGAAGAAAGAAACGAATAAAAAGACCCTTGCTCCGAATGGGTTCTTTCACAACTCATTTTCCCATCTGTATTCTGCTATCACAGCTGTGGCGATTTCTCACCAAAAAAGACGGGGTGGAGGTACGTTTCGGAAGTCGCTCACGTTCTCTCTCCCGTCCCCGTCCCTGCAGTGCCTTCGTCCTCGGTCGTGGTCTTCTCCGACGCCACGACGACGCGATCCCAGACCACGCCCACGACGCTTTCGACCGCCAGCTCGTCCACCTCCCCCGCGACCACCACCGCCGCCTCCGCCGCCGCCAGGCCCGCGGCCGCCACCACGCCCGTGACCCCACGGCCCGGCACCGGCACCACCACCGCCGCCGCCGCCACCACCACGGCCTCGCCGCGGCCCCCCGAGGAGGGAGCGGCCCCCGACGTCGACGGCCGCTCGCCGCCTTCCTCCAGGCTGCCCAACGTCGGCGTCGAGTACTGCAACGCCGCCGTCGTGGCCGACGTGAGCTGGCCCAAAAGCAGACAGGACCTCGTGGCCAAGATGCCCTGCCCGCCCGGGACCATAGGTAAGCGACCACCTTCGTATGTTGCCTTGATATGGGAAGCCCTTGTTTTCGGTGTGGTCAGTGAGAAGACCTAGTTTACCGTAGTTTTGACCGACTACCAGTGTAAATGACATGACACCAGAATTGAAAAGGCGGGCGAGTGGGTTTTCTTTGGGAAACTGGCAAGTACACACACACACACACACACACACACACACACACACTCCTACTACCCAAGCGTACGTCATACCTCCAGCTAGGGGACTTTTCCACCTGACACAGTGGCTCCGTAACAAGCAGTGTCAAACATTGCCTGGCAGACTTATTTAGGATGAGCAATACGCCAACCGCCGAAACAATTAGCGGGGATATTAGAGAGGAACGAGTCGACTGCTATGTCAGTGTCTGGAGCCTGGGGGAGAAGCCTAATCCCCACCCGCAGCAACCCTCCCCATTTACCATCCTGGCAAGCAGGCGATCGAAGAGCATGAAGAGCTGCAGCCCTTAATCTGCTCTCAGTGGAGGCGCGTTTTTTCTAATGAAGCCACGCTGTTAATATAATCAAACCTCAAATCCTCAGCGCCATCACCACTCCGTTCGGAATTGAAATCGCTCCGGCGCCTTTTCGATGTGGGGGGGGGTCCCTCCGTTGTCTTAGCGGAAGCTTCCGGGGATCCTTACTTAGCTGTACACAAAAGTGTGGAGGAGAGGGCTTTAGACTTTATTTAGATGTACACCTCTTTTAAAACATTTCAGGTACTCATTGGGGTTAAAAGTCTACAGGTTGTTTTTCTGTTTCATAGGATGTTTTTATTTTTATTTTTTGGTGTCACTTTGTTCTTTTGACAGTTTTTGCTCAGCTTAATTTCACAGCTACACTCATTTTTGAGAATTTCTTATGCACGTATATCAAAGAGGCTGTGGTAAAGGTCCAATGGAAAAGGGGGAAATCAAATCAAAAATCCTGTTTGGTAGGTAACTTGTGCATGCAGGTGTCAATGTGAAGCCTTTTTATGTGACCTAGGTTTGTGAACTTGTTAGTGTCAGTGTGACATCATATCTCTTAGTCTCAGTGATGTCTCGGCTTTCTGCTAAATTTATGATTCAGTCAAGCCAGAGCTCCGTCTTTATTCGCCAAAACGTATCACATGCGCACGCACACACACAAACGCACACACACACGCCACGTGCGCGCTCGTCCTTTGTCACATGCAAACACGCGCCCTTCATTAATGGGCCACACAAGCGTTCCGTCGAGACTTCTCGAGAAACCGCAGTACGACAAGATAAGAAGGACACAAACCTCCTCCTCCTCTTCAGTACGCGCTTTTCAAAGCCGTCGCCACTTCAGACGGCTTTGCTGCCAAGCCCGAGACGGGATGTACGAGCCCCCCCCCCCACCCCCCCTCCTCGCTTTGACTCTCTCTCAAAGGTTCCTAGAATCCCTTCCATCTCTCCCGGTCTTCAAGTCTTGATCATTGGCACTACTCTCCCCCTCCCCCCTTGCTCCCGTCCCTCGGCCGTCCCCGATCGACTCTCCCTCTCTCCTCGTTCAGGTCCGGGCCCCATCTGATAAAGCCATCAAACCTTTGGCAGTCCGGTGAGGACTGAGACGGAAATGAGTTGTCAGGCGGAGTCGAGATCAGCGAACGTTAGCCGTCTGCCGGCTACCACCCCCGTCCCCCTCCCTCCTTTTGCCCCTGCCCACTCAGACAAGGGCGATCTGTCTCCAGTGCCTTCCACACAGACCTCTTCGCTAGAGGAAGCCATTTTAAAATCTAATATTTAAAGCAAGACGAAGCGTCACTCGCTCCCGTTTTTTTCTTTTTTCTCGCCTTCGAATTTGTTTCACACGCCGTTCTGATTTGAGGGGAGTCGTCGAGACGACGGCGACGACTAGTCTCGTGCGCGGCGCCGACGGCCCGCTAGCGATGTCAGACGACGCTTTTTCCGGTTTATCCATCTCTTTTCAGATGAGTTTCGCCGAGCGCAACGGCACGCGTCCCCTCGTCGCCCCGCATCATCCTCAGTGGAGACGCTCTCCCCCACGGCGGCGGGGGGTTGACCTTTGGTAATGAAGTGTCAGATATCCGACTTAATTGGAACTCTGTTTGGCGTATCTTGGCCCGGAGTTCAGCTGTCATTCACACTTAACGCACGGTCGCCTGGCGCGTCGTTAGACGACGCGCACACACACACACACACACACACACACACACACACACACACACACACACACACACACACACGCTGCGCTTGTAGTCGCGTGGACTACGGTCCCACCGCGGGCCTTAATGCTCAATTCGGATTCATGCTCAGATCCGATCGTTCCGTTTTGGCTTTTTCGCGTTGTTCTGTTTTAATGTGGCCGGAATGCTACCCCCCTGTGAACTGGTCACGGTCCTGGACTGACCCGCACGCGTGACAGAACGATGACAAAGACGTCACGAGCAGAACGCTGGATCACAAGAAAAAAAAATGACCTGATGAGCTCACGGATGAGCAAATCAGATTTGGCCCACTTTTGCCTGCGGTGTGATCATAACCTGCATTAATCAGTTCGTTAAAACATTCAGCATTATGTACTTTATGGTAATACAGGATTAATGTCTCAAAACAGCTAACCAAGTTAACCTTTAAAATACCTTTTTAAGATGAATACGTCAACCAAAGAACACTTTTGTGTACATCCATAAGACCACCCCTTTTGGATGTAAGCACAGGACACACACACGCACGCACACACACACACACACACACACACTTGCCAGCAGTACGTGGTTTGGTTGGTGCTGTTGCATGGAACTAAGGCCCTGACAGGGCCAGCTAAACACCTCTCTGTGTCTCTCTTGTCCCTCAGGGGTGGCTCTGTATGCATGTCTGGACGGCTACTGGGACCCCCTGGGGCCGGACCTCAGCAACTGCACCTCCCCCTGGGTCAACCACATCAGCCAGAAGGTAAGGGCATGGCCGACCCAAACGCCGAGGTGCAACTGAAGCAGGGAAGTGTATCTCTCATGCGTCGAACGCGTCCTTCGCGACGTCCGACGGAAATCTGTTTGGGGTGCTACGGATAAAAAGCGCTCTTTAGTGTAGTCTATTCGAATAGGGTACTCAAAAGGAGCCCGTCCCCCGACTTTAGGAAGATCATACGTAACTTTGAACTAAGGGTGCACTTAACATTTTACCTCGTCCCCCCCGGATGGGAATTGGTCAGCTTGTGCCTTTGATTGGAAAATGGTCAGGCTTATAGAAAGAGCAACAAGCAAAACAGCTCTGAGTACAGTTCCTTTTGATTGGAAAATGGTTAGGCTTAAAGAAAGAGCAACAAGCACACAGTACAGTTCCAGGGGGCACTGAGTACTTAGCAAGACTTTCCCCAACCACCCACGGAGGCAACGTCCAAATCAAAGAGCGGGCCGTACTGTTTCCGCCGTTTCTTTTCCATACCATTTCCACCTTTTTCCCCAGCGCTGTGTAGTTTTCCATGCCCCCAAAGGGCGCTGTTATGCCCTGGCGCCGGTCACCATGCAAAGCTGCTTCTGTGCTTAAATCTATAATGGGATCGCGTGCGCAGAGAGACAGACGATTGGGCGAACAGCGAAGAGTCGCCGCTCGCCTTCATGAAAAGAGGGGGGTTGCGGGCTGTGGGGTTGAAACGCTCCCGCTGAAACTCATAGGAGCCGGAGGCGTGCAAGCAATAACACTTGTGATCCACTCTGCAGCGCAAGCTCTGCCCATTAACCAGACTGCAGTTTGTGGCTACGGAGAGAGAGAGAGAGAGAGAGAGAGAGTTGACCTGCAAAGAAGGGGAGGGAAAATTATCCGTTGGTGTGTTTTTATTTTATTTTTGATGTGTATTCATTTCGCTTTGGGTGCTCTTTGCTATGCGACAGAGTGGTGTCGTCAACAACACCGTGGGCATATATTGCTCAGGTTGTAATCACAGCTTAGCGCCATTTTGCTGAGCTCATTATGGAGCCAACCCCAGCTCCATTGTCCGTGGTCCTTAGGCTTATTCTTTCATCCAACATACATCAAACATATGTTTGTCTACAATACTGTGCGGGTACTCTTATATTATAGCCATCCCACTGCGGATGCACGAGCCTGTAATCCATTTTCGTCGCCGCGTTCTTTAGCAACGGCGGGCGCGACACGCGGAATATCGATTAATTTTGAACCAAAGCGTTATTAATCTTTATTAAGCGAATTAGGGCGTGAGCGATGAGCTTGTCGCCCTTCTTTGTCACCGCCGAGACAGGCATCCCAGGATTCTGTCTGGCACGTATGCTCATGCCACCATGCTGCCCCTGCGCTCTTCTCATTAGGAGGAACACCGGCAGCGAGAGAGGCCCGGGGAAATGGAGAGAGGAAGAAAGAGGGGACGAGAGAGAGAGAGAGAGAGAGAGAGAGAGAGAGAGAGAGAGAGAGAGAGAGAAGGCGAGAAGGAGAGCGGGATGGAGGGAGTTCAGTTGCACGCTCCGCGTCCACAGCTCTGCTCATAACACAATAATTAGGAGGAGGGGGATAGAGCGTTTTGGACGAAAAGGGAAGAACAGAATGAAGAGAGAGCGCCACACCTCCTGCGGACGCTCCTTTGCGGCGGCACCAAGGAGCCCAATCGAGGCTCTTGTAATTGGCTCTGCTAATAAACACGCGGGCGGTGATTGCAAGAGATGGCCGTGTAAATCACGGCGAGGCTTTTCCTCGGCCGGCCCGACGCCGCGCCCCGCCTAATGCAGCCATTAATCAGAGCGCGTGGGGTCGCAGGGGGGGGAGGGGTGGGGGGCAGCGTTCCTCTCATCTCCGGTTACGTTAGAGAAAACACCGCCGCTGCATATGGAGCAGAGTGGCCCTTTGTAAACCCCCGGTGGAATGATGGTGGTGTCTGGCTCGGCGATGGACCTGGACTCGGGGTGAACCGAAGCCCTTTCGGGGCGCGCGCACATGTGGTTTGAGATACTTGAGGATCGAGCGTTTGCTCAATGCAGATCGCACGGACAATTCAAGGCTCCGCTTCACCGAGGTTCTTTAAAAACAAAAACAAAAAACTTTTCATTTTTTATTTACTATGTATGCACTATTCATCAGTGCATGGAACAATTCTCTAGGAAGGAGCATGCTGTTATGTTGAAGTAGTAGCCAACAACACATCTGGAGGAGACAGAGAGAGAAGGTGCTTACTCAATTATTAGACCGGGATGTTTTGTTTTAATGGCGGGCCCAAAGCATTATAGCATCATCATTGCCAGCATCTTAATAAGTGATTCATGAAAGAAAATGAAAAGGTAGGAACAAAGCTGTAATATAAAAACCAAACTAGGGGCTCTTTGACATAGTTAGGGCCCGCTTTGGCTGAGGTATACATCGCAATTTAAAAGCCTGGAAGTATACACTTACACTCACAACAAAGAGGCTGTTGGTAGGCATACAAAGAGTCTCATTAGTAAATAAATAAAATCATCCATGGCTGGAGGAGATGCATAATACAGTAGTTCTCCTTCTGGAGAAGAAGGAGGTACACTTCCTAAAGAAAGTTATTGCGGTACTGTGAGAGACGTGTGAATTACCAAGAGCCTTGCTGCAGATGCAAATAAACTGAAACGTGGATGGACTAAAGAGAGGGGGAAGAAAGAACAAAAGTCAGAAGGATGAAATGGAAGGAGCGTGTAGTTAAAAGAAAACGTGAGACTAGACGTAGAAAAAACGTGACCTACCAAACCTACGTTCTGTGCTTTAAGACAAGAGTGAAGTAGTGAAATGGAGTGAAATAACACACTGTCATTTATTTCCCTCTCCTGCCATGGCAAGCGGCCAAGGCAGATGACACAAAAATCACACGAGCTCACATATATCGGACAAAATGAACCTCAGACAGGCTTCCTTGCGGCATCTGACATCCCCGTCTCAGTTCCCCAAAGCTCCACCGTAGAGGCAGCCATTAGTCTCTTTCTGGTGAAACGCTATCAGGGGAAATTCGCTCCACAGTTGACTTCATAATTGCTTGCTGATACAGTATTGGCCCTTGTGTGCATTCAGTTGAGCAGCGGAGTTCACCTATAATCGCGGGGAATACCGTGGGCCAATCCAAAACTGCGTATAGTCTAAACAGAACCTGTTTAAAAGCACTCAGCGTTGGTATATTACAATTTGTCTTCTGCGTATGAATGAGTATGATGAAAATAATGGGTTCACAGTAGAGTAGGGGCAACAGGGAGATGAGGGCTGCGTTATTTTTGTCTTTTGCAATCAGTGTTTTTTATTTCGACTGCCTCAATAAACGGATTCTCTCTTGGAGTAAAAAAAAAAAGGTTATTTTGCAAAGAAACGCAGCATTCGTTTTTTGAGGAGTAGTTTTGAATAAATGCGTTTTGAATTGAGTTAATAATGTGCTGTTCCATCTCCAGCTCAAAGTAGGGGAAACAGCTGCAGTCATTGCCAGGGAGCTGGCGGAACAAACCAAAAGTCGCCTACAGGCGGGGGACATCACCTACACCGTTAAGGCCATGGGCCAGCTGGTGGACCTGCTGGACGTCCAGCTGAGGAACCTCACCCCCGGGGGCAAAGATAGCGCGGCCCGCAGCCTTAACAAGGTAGGTCACGCCGATATTATGACTAGTGGTTTAGTCCAGAATGGTTCAGCCTCTTGCTCCTTATCTTCCTCACTTTTTGTTGTGACCTGTGATCTGAAACAAGCTGACAGGTGGGATAAACATTACCCTTAGGGTTGCCAACCTATTGCTTCACCCATTCCACACAATTCAGATCAGTGGCTGTAAAAACTGCTGGGTTTAAAGGGGAGAATATCATGCTGAATCGATTTAACATCAACCAATCTAGCATTTTCCGTGTTCCCTTTTTCCGATTAAGTAGTTTCCTAATACTCCCCCTGATATTTACACTTTTCCCTGCGAAACTGCCATTCTGCCATTCCGATCTGAACTGTAGGATTTTTTTTTACTTAAATAGGTCTGAACACCATAGGTATGGACAATTAGAACATACTAGAAAGAACCACTGATAGAAATGATAGACAGCAGAGTTATGGATGTGTCTGAATTCCAGTTATCGACAAACACTAACAGTGTCACTCCTGTCCACTTTGAAATTACTAGAACTAACCACATGATAGAATTTATCAAAGGGTGACGGGCCTTCCCTCACTCTCAAATGAAAATGAAAATGCTACATTATATAAATAACAAATATTTTGTTTGAAGAAACAATAAGCAGTGTGTCAAATCACTTCAAAGACGTGCCAGTGCTGAACCCACTGATTGCACAGGAAGCAAGCCGCAGTACCCTCCAAGTTTTCTCTTTTTTTTTTTTTTTTATGGGGACCCAAACTAATCCAATTATACCCAAATCCCCAGTCAGACACGACTGGAGTCAGCCAGGCAAGGTAAACCAAAAGAATACATTCAGTCTGCTGAGCAACCAACGGGAAAGCAAACATCAGTGAAATTTAAAATGTCAGCCGTTAATTTGTTCGAGCGGCTTCACTTGTAGTGGAACACGAACACCTGTTCCCAGATAGGTTTTCCATCCCGCCTTTTTTTTTTATTGCTGCAGACACAGATGTCCCCATTGAGATTTTAGTGCCAATTCCCTCTGATGAGGGGGAGAGGCACGGTGGTGATCACCAACCAAGAAAACCTTGACGCTCAAGTTTAAACTCGCAAGGAGGATTTGGATACTCGGTTTGGGTAGCGTTTTGATTTGTAGAATTAGCCAAAACAATAAAACACTTCAAACGAAGGGAAAAAAAAATTCTTTTGCTGTGTTGCCGCCAGCGAAACGAGGAAGTGTATCGGAACACGTCCAACAGTCGCGGCTCGCCGTGACGATCCGCAAGGTCGGCGGAAAGCCAAGCTGTTTCATTTAAATGGAAAAAGACAGGCGGCGAGATGGAGATAAGGTGCAGAGGCTCGTTGCAGAGTGACTCATAACGTTTCATCATTATCTTGTGAGTTCCGAAAGAGGAATGTAGGTCAAGGCACATATGTGAGGAATCCCCTATAACTCTTATACAAGGTCTCCGGCTCTGCGTACAGGCTCACTCCCAGTGCCGCTTTAAGAGGAGCCTGCTGCCCTCTCTCCCCCTCGCCGTCGGTTTACTTCTCAGTTCAATCATCTCGAGACAATCTGTGAGGAGCTAATCGAATTAAAGATGCCTTTGATAGCATAAAAAGCCACAATGCTCTCGCCCGGCAGCAGACAAAGAGAGGATTGAGTTGGCAAACGGTGAGATCTGTGCCACTTTCATGATCAAAGGAGAGCTTGCAAATGGAGCTAACGGGCTAACTTCCAGGGAAATGGGCTCTGATGTGGAGCAAAAGGCTCCTTTTCGGGGGGGGGACAGTGGCCTCAAAGCTAACCACTGGACTACTTAGAGGGGTTCTGCTTGTGTTTGTTTCAGTTTGCACCAAAGTAACAGACAGATACTTACCACGATATGTACATTTAGGCACACACTGATCCATAGCACCTCTCTGCTATGACCTCCTCGTGTCATGTCTCAAGTACGTTAAGCTGTTTTTAGTATTAGAGCTCCTCCTGCCGTGACAAGGTTTCCAGGTTAAGTAGTTCCCCCCCGGTTTATTTTTTCCCCTTTTACTGATAGAACACAATAAAAGGTAACCTTGAAGCTCCACTTGAAAGAGTAACAGTGTCTCCTGCGTCAACTCCCACTGGGTGTTATGGCTCATATTTCAGTGCTAATTAAGCTTAACATTTAAACTGAGTTTTCTAAAAGAGGGCATACTTAATGTGTATTTTTTCAACTGTTTATGTAAAATGGTTTAGCTTAATTAGTAAGTCACAGTGCCATTGTTCGCAGCAGATCCATTGTTATTCATCTTATATTTCTTCTTTTTTTTTTTTCTTTTCCTCTTCTAACTTGTGATTTCTTGGGGTTTGGGGTTTGCAGCTGCAGAAACGAGAGCGCTCTTGCCGGTTTTACGTCCAGGTATATTGACTCTTTGTGACCCATAATTTCCCATCATTCACCTTTTTGCTGTCCATTGTCGCTTGTTGTTGTTCTGTGGTGCTTCTAACATGGGGTGGGGCCTGCTCTCTCATTCGCTGTGAACTTTGACCCTTTGACAACGAAAATTTAAATATGCAAATGGTTGACTATTTTTCCTGAGGCTGGCATGATATGTTGGACAATTTTCTTATCAAAAGGTCAATACATGTGATGTTGCCGCATTCTAATGTTCCAGTTCATTTGAAGGGATTCATTTCTCATTTGCTTTCCAGCCATGTACATACCCTGCATGCTTTGGCTGCCAATGCAATTATACCGATCTGTTGTGCTCTGACCGTGTGTATGAAATGTCTCCAATCGTCTATTTACAGCACAATATAATTTTACAACAACACGGAGACGTACATTGCATTTCATATGATATGCCATGTTTTGCCGAGTCCACCTTGCCGTTTGCGACCCGAATGCGAGACATGGAAACAGTGTGTGCCGTCATCCACCTTACCCGCGCCTTTGATCAAACGTGGCTGCGCTTATCCCTGCTCCAAACGCCAGTCTAATTTTGGGATGACAGTAACTGTCAAACAAATTTAGCCCGGCTTCTTTTATAATTAATGGAGGGGAGATGGAAAGACGTTCTTCAGGAACCTAGGCTCCGGGACTGGTGTGCTTTGCCATGTGACCGTGTCATGTCCCTGGCATGCTGCAATAAGAAATTGGCAGTAAAATCCACTTTACTGCTATGGCGTGACTATTTTCTGATTTGACTTTTGGAAATGTTACAGAGCACCACGTAAAGTTCTGACTGTGATACCATGGTCTGTTAGGTTTTCTCATGGCAAATGTTTTACATCTTGATTTTTCATGTCGAAACTTGTCTGCTTACCGGTATTTGCTTAAAAACCTAATAACGCATGTGTCCTGATTTATCGACCCTCATGCTAGCTTAGGTTGGTTTTAATATCCAGGAAATGTCAGTTGCTGTTATTGGATTCTGCTGTAAATAAGGAAAATAGCTGTTGATCAGTGAATTGTTCTCAGTTTTAAAAGATAAGACTTAGGTTCTTATTCACCAGCCTGCTTATGTGCTCTCTTTTAACATGTCAGACACGGAAGCTAACATGTGCGTCGATCTGTGCATTGGTCTGATGTTTTTACGCTTCTGCTGGCTTGTTTTACATCACTGAAATATGTACAAGTGCAGATATGTGATGATGCCTGAGAAATAATATCGACTTGCAAGGGTACATAAAAATAATCTGCTCCCAGGCATGTTAGGGAACCGTTCGGGGTAGGCTTGCTCTCAAAGCGGATATATTGCTCTGTGCATGTTTGCCTATGAGAACATGCTAACCCTCGTAGTGTGTTTATGCACAGTATTCCTGGGTGTGTGTATCAGTTCCTGATCAGCTGGGGTAGACGGCCTTTAAAAAGAAGAGATCCTTATTTCCTTTTTTTTGCACAACACACTGGAATAATATGGCAACATGGGCCCTCCTCGGTAAACACGCGCATCGATTGTGCATGCCGGCCAGGCTTTGAGGGATGTCCATTGATTGGCGAAATCACTGCAACGTTTTCTCCAACGGGCCCCCTGGTGGCGGACATTTGTGTTATTAGTGGAGAGATACAAAAGAAATGAAGAAAAACCTGCCTTTCTCCTCTCCATCACTGCCAAGAGGGAGGGGGAATCATCCCCACACAGACAGGGACGAGCTATGACGGTAAAACACGGGCCACGGATCTCTCCTCTCACCGGCATCTGAGCGGAGGGGGGCGTGAAAAGAATAGACGACTTAAAAGTGCGAATGGGTCGGGGGGATTAGGTCGATGATGAGGTACGCCACCAGGCAGGTTATTGCGATTGGTGATTAGGTATGCAGCGGCTGCACGGTCGTTAAAAGCCGTCGCTAATTGCCAGTTGGGAGGACAAACAGGTGTTTGGTTGTTGCTGGAGAGCAGAGGAGAGAGTCTGTGTTTGGTTGTTGCTGGAGAGCAGAAGAGAGGGTCTCAGTTTGCTTGTTGCTGGAGAGCAGAGGAGAGGGTCTGAGTTTGGTCGTTGCTGGAGAGCAGAGGAGAGGGTCTCAGTTTGCTTGTTGCTGGAGAGCATAGGAGAGGGTCTCAGTTTGGTTGTTGCTGGAGAGCAGAAGAGAGGGTCTCAGTTTGGTCGTTGCTGGAGAGCAGAAGAGAGGGTCTCAGTTTGCTTGTTGCTGGAGAGCAGAGGAGAGGTTCTCAGTTTGGTCGTTGCTGGAGAGCATAGGAGAGGGTCTCAGTTTGGTCGTTGCTGGAGAGCAGAGGAGAGGTTCTCAGTTTGGTCGTTGCTGGAGAGCAGAGGAGAGGTTCTCAGTTTGGTCGTTGCTGGAGAGCAGAACAGAGGGTCTGAGTTTGGTTGCTAGTCGAGACCAAAGGAGAGGGTCTCATCCTGCTAATTGAAGGAATTTGTTTCTTTTTGTCACTGTGGATGATAATCTTATTTGTGTGTTTTTCTTGTCTGTAGGTATTTTGTATACTGTTCTGCCTTTCTAACATAAGCTGTACATAAACTGTAAAAATTGCGATAGAGAAAAATTTGCTTGACACCAAAGGCAGTTTTATAAAATGTAGTTTTTAGGTAGTTTTATTTATTTCAAAAAGAATAATTAGTACTTTTAGAGAAAGTCACTGCAAAGACGTAAAAAAAATTCATATGTTGTTTTTGTTAAAGCTTTGAATTCTGCACAAGCCGCAAAGAAAGTAACAAGTCTTTGTACTGACACGACAATAGAGGAAATTGCGGCTGTCTGGTCTAAATTGCAGCTAAATTGCAGTGTCTGGTCTAGAGGAAATTAAAGATTAAATTACATATTACAGATTAGTCAAATACAGAAATTATCTTAGTCTAAAGATGCTGTTTTGCCGGTAAAACAAGAACAAAGACAGAACAACGTTCTTAGATAATATTCAATAGTTAAACCAGTCTAAGAAAGGCGACCCATTCATTTTCAACGAAGGGTTTATCATTCCTTATTAGCAGCGAGAGATGTTTATCTCAAAAGAGATCATTTTAAGAGAGGCTTCTGAACACCGAGCTGAGGGCTTGCACTTTTTGATGGATGCCGTGGCGCTTTCTTAACGCACTCACACAAGGTCGTATCGGCAGCGTGTCATAATGTGTTCTGGTCGCAAACTGTTTCAACAAGCTTTGGTTTTCGCTTTCGCGTATTACAAAGAGAAACCGTTGCACCACAGGGCGGGGGGGGGGGGGGGGGGGGGGGGGGGGGGGGGGGGGGGGGGGGGCGGGGGGGG
>JAVQJS010042618.1:0-19639 GCA_036024795.1 Galaxias rostratus | reverse complement strand
CAACAGTACAAATGTATTGAAACATGTTGCTTAAATACTTTTTTCTCACAAGATCAGAAGTCAATTTCTGTTAAAGTAATCTTAATGAACACACCGCAACACAGGGCTGGACTTGGTCACAGTTTACATCAATTACATTATCATTGTAATGTATGTAATTGATGTGATGTGATAGGCATTACATGTAGTCTTTGCTACTTTGCTAATGATATTTCAGAAGTATGATCAGAGTGTGCACCCACAACAAAATGTAAATTCTCACAGTAGCACATCTTGTGTAGCATATTTTCTTTTACTTTTAAAACTAACAAAGTTTTTCCATCATAGCTAACACTGGAGTAAATTACTTTCACAATCACAGAGATAGTGTTTGACTCAAAAACATAACCATAAAAAATGAAATGTTTAACAAGAACATAATGTCCAGTTTAAGTATGTGGTGGTGAACCAGGTAAATTCAATGCTGTGGGTATTCGTGTTAACTTTAATATATTAGATATTTATTTTTTATTGAGTTTTTGCCATGATTTCTATCGCTATTTTTGCCTGCTAGGGACCAATGTGAATGTGCCCTGGTTAAACTTGCATCCTTAAGCAAAAAGCAAATGAGGACTTTGCCCCTTCTTTTAATCTAAATAAATGGTATTCGTTTCTCTGACCTTCAGGGACTATGGTGCCCTCGGGTAAACATTGAACATGCATTGAAAAAAAAGAAAAAGTGTGTAGGCTAGCCTAGCTGTGGAAAACCTGACAGGACTCGTTCGGGATATTCTGTAAGAAGACGCGGTCGCCTTAGAGGCAGAGATGCCAGCAGACAGGAGGAGTCTGTAGCTGCTCTTTCACTACCGCGGAATCTTGCCGACATGTCCATTCTTTGCCGGGATTATAATGTGTTTTCTCCAAACCCCTCAGGAGCTACTTAGGGATATGTGGCACCTGCTGGGCAGTGAAAGGGAGCTCAGTGCTCACCTGGTGACGTTAATGTGCTGCATGGGTCAGTATCTTTCTTCCTGCTTCTGACAACCAATCGTACGCAAGATAGGCCATTTATTTGCTGATTTGGTAAGCTTTAAGCTAGTCATTCATCTGGAGGGTAGGCTTTACATTTCCCAGAAAAGCTAAATCCAGTTGTTTAATGCATGTTAAAAAAATGAGGTTATTTGTGTTGCGGGATATTTGCCTTTTGGTTCCAAAGTTCAATAATTTGTAGACTGTGTGAGATTGTTGTTCTTTTGCAAGTCAATGTTACAAATATGTGTGACCCAGTAGCATGCGTGTTTTCGTTTAGAAGATTAACTTGACTTGCAGTGATTTTGGTTATTATTCATGATTGAGTAGGTTTAAGTAGACCTCTAGGCAGTGAAAAAAAACATCTGGTCTGTTCAAATGTCATCTAACCTGTGTCTCAGACTAGTTGATAGACAATTGTGAATTTTGTCAGATTTTATTCCTATAGACCATAGCTCTGTAGCAGTTGTTTCTGACTCTCCTGCATTTGACCTAAATAGCTGGCCATGTGTTTTCTATATGACGTTTACTAAAACATTTAACAAAGTTGTGTTTCAATGATGAGTTTAAGTTTGCTTTTTACTTCATTTCACATCCCATACTGACAGCTTGCCGTTCACTGTATTGAGGCAGACAGCTTTGTTTCCATGGATACAGGAAACACTAAATAAAGTGGCCGACCACGTTAAGTGCAGGATCATGAGTAATGGAAGACTTGGTCTCATGGAAGTTACTCCGAATCTTTTTAATTATACCTACTTATGTATCATCATTCAATACTCCCTGCCATTGCCACGCTGTTCCGTCAGCACAAGACTGTATTCAATTCATCTGATCCATACAGTATTATTACAGTTTGCTATGCAAGAGAAATGTTGTGTGCAGTAGGTCTAATCTCAACAAAGACTATCATTTACTACTACTTTCTTTTTGGGAACATGCAACATATTGACAGTTGCATTGTCTTACTAGTTACTGCCCTTATTTTGTATTTTGAACTAGAATGCTATTTATTGTACGTAATGTTTGTGATCCATGTTGCCATTCTAATAACTCACATGCATGCATGTGTAGCCTACACACTCTGTTATACACATCTGTCACAGGAAAATATTTTTTAACTGGGTTAATCTATGACAACAATGTGCAATTTATAACTTATAAATAAAATCGATCTCCAGTTTTCAATGCTTTCAAAATGTGTTGATGTCATTCACATGTACTGATTGTTTTAAATGTTTACCCCAGACGAAAGAGACAGAGTCCAGAAAAAGACCTTCACAAAATGGATAAACCAGCATCTATTAAAGGTAAAAAAACCCTCTTATTCAAAATCATATTTGTTTTGTTATATTATATGTTATATTGTCCCATTCCTAGCAGTGGAAAGTAGACATCCTTTATGATTCTCAGTGCTTGGTAACCAGTAGTCCAATTACTAGGGATGATGGGATGATGTCTCGCTCCATTACTTGGATCTCGCTGTCAACACTTGTAAACTGATTTGAGATGGTTGTTATGATTCAGGTCCCACCAAAAAAAACAAACGAATTCCATTGCTAAAATCGAGACGTGTTTGAAGTTGTGATGGTGCTTTTCTTGAGTTATATATACAAACCTTTTCGGATGATAGACTTTTTTTTCCTCAAAAGCTTTCGGCGATTTGACAATTATAGCCCCTTTATTAAGATGTCATTATGGATAGGGTATGATGACAGCTCTCCATAGTGTGTTCAACATGCCTGGTAACCAACTCACCATGGCAAGTAGGGATTGTTGATTTAAGAATCTGAACAGTTTCATGCTCCCATGTAATTAAAGAAAAGTAAGGCTGTTAAGTCTTAAAATGTTCTGTTATCGGCATCAGCAAAGGATTTTATTGAAATGTAATGATACCTATTATTGCAGATTAAAGTTCCTTTGTATCTTTTCATTTCTTCTTATTTCAGCATTTGAGAAACAGGAATCTGATAATTATTGCTGCATTGGTTAGCATAATGTCTAGTCTGTAGAGTTAATGGTTTTTCTATCAATATCCGTATTATTATTTAAATTATTATGATTAATAAGAGCATTCACTGTCTAAGTTTTGGCATTTGCATTTTTTGGTATTCAAAGTATCACAAAATGCTGTATTGCATTACAAATAACTTAATTCATAATATGTATTTTATCTAGCATTATTCGTCTTTTTTCGTCCCAACAATTATATCCTACATGTTAGGATATAATGATTTTAATATGCAAACCAGACATGAGTTTTGCAACAGGGAAATGATAAAGCGCTAGGTATTTTAGTCAGTATGGCACATATTTATTTGCTATTTGAATTAAATGATATGGTTGTCAGTGACTGTTCAAAAACTGTTACGTTTATTTTTCTCATTCCTGTGGAAATCAAGCATTACACTGTTGCACTTGTCTATGCTTAGGTCTGCAGACCTTGTTCCCAGTGACATTCGCCATTGGTGGTGTGAGGTGCTGAGTAATAGGGAGATATTTGTCTGACCCAATAACAGTAGGGGCCAGGGAGTCTATTTTGGCCATTCAGCTGTAGCTGCGAGCTGGGATTAGGTATTGCAAGCTATCAGGTCTGGGCAAAAGCAGGTCACTGGACAACATGTGTTTTAAGAAGCATGATATTCAGGACAGGGTGGAGGGAGTAAGGCCTGCTGGAAGGATAAACACACAGGGACTGGAGTTGTACTGCAGCCACTGTCAGACACGTTTAATCCCTAACGTGTCTCAGGGACTGACATTGTGTTTTAGAGGCATTTTATTTCAATTGGAATTATTTTTGGTTTGTTTCAATACTCTGCTGATTATTCCTCCCCTTTACTGTTTTGCATATACTTGGTCTTTTTATTGATACTCTTCCATTTCTAGCAGCAACTGTCTAGTCAGACATGCACAACATGTAAGGCCAGTACAGCTGTAGCTGCTGACTCATCTCAATCCTTTTAGTAGAGCAGACACGTCCCTGCCCTGAAGGTTTTCAGAAACAGGTTAAGTGGACCGGTTTCACGGCAGTATTGGTAGGCGTACCTGCTTGCCGTTTATGACAAAGAAGAGGTATATTATCAATGGCTAAAGTTCTGTGATATACAGAGAGAGGTAATTACTCTGAAACGGAATGTTGAAAAGATGCTGAATGGTTTTACAGAGGGCAACAAACTTTGACCTTGTGCATTGTGTGTTTTATGTGCTCCAAAACATTGAAAATCATTTCCCGGGGTTTAATTGAATGTTTTGAGTGAAAATATTACCATTGAACTTAAAAGTTTGAATTCAAATAATAGTTTAGGTTTTGCTGGCTATCCACAACATACTGTTTTAAAACAGCCTTGCTACATATTTTCTGAACATGGGTTAAAATATTGATCAATAAGACTTCAAAACATTCTATGTATGTATGTTGTTCATCAGGGCGCCTGGTTAATTTATTAACTTCACATTTTTTGCACATAGGTCCGGAAGCATGTAAATGACTTGTACGAAGACCTACGAGATGGACATAACCTGATCTCCTTGCTGGAGGTGTTGTCTGGTGACACATTGGTGAGTTTGCGGTCATCTTCCTGCGCCTCACCTTCCAAAACACATCATTCATTGTTACTTGGATTGTGGATTGCATACTTTCGGTTTCTCTTTGCTTGGAACTTCTTGTCTGTGGGGTGGATTTAAGTGTAGCCCGGCAAGAAGTGGGAATATAGTTACGATATCTGCTTGGATGATACTTTAGTAACGGAAATATTCCCAGTATGTGAAACCATTGGTTGTTATCATATGAATATGAAAAGGGGCTTTTTCATATACATTTGCTACCCTAGTATATTTCCAACATACTTTTCTTATCTTCTTCAACATTTATCTCCCTAAAACAAAAATATGACTTTATCATCTCTATTATTAGATGTTGGTCTCTAATGTACAGTATAGTAACTTACTGGTTGTCATATAGTTTTAACAGTAACCCTGATAAATTCACTAGTTTGCCAACATCTGGTGCAAAAGCATCCCTGTTATCAAATATGAAAATGCCCCCCAATAATCCACGTTTTAAAGCCAAAAATACATTCTTAACCCTCCACTACACAACTATTCATTTTACTAAACATATTAGAACGCATGGTATTTACTTGACGTTGACCTTACGCTGCTCTAGATTTGACATAAAGGGGTATTACCAATTTGTCACGTTTTCATGTCGAGGAGGTACAATAGATGATTAGGACAGCGTGTGTGGGACATCGGGCCAGTAGTTGACAGGGGTCAAAACGAGCTCTTCGTTAATACGCTACGACTGTTCTTTAGTCTTATCTCTGTCACATCATTCATGTCATAATAGGATGTTTATAAACAGTCACCCCTGCCGGCTTTTGTCTGTGGCCGCAGGAGTTTCCCCTGATATGTACCCCCCATCCCCCTTCCAGAAATCAAGCCCACCGTTTAGCAATTGTCTGTTTTCTTTACATTATGTTTCCTCTTCTGTTCTTCTCTTCTGTCCATCGGCTCCTTTTTTCTGTCCTTTTGTCCTCCTTTTTTCCTATATATAATTTTCCCACTGTGTGCCCATGTCTCCCTCTCCCCCCATGTTTGTTTTTTCTCCTGCGCTCACATTTTTCTGGGGGTAAGCCAAGGGAGCGTGATTTTCTGAAGACTTTGCGGTTGGTGAGTGTGGCAGAAGCATGCGCAGTAGAGCAGCATGGAGAGGCACAAGATGATGATAAGGGGGTAGGTGTGGCTCGGCCTGCCCTCACCCCCTTGTAACCCCACTAACGCAGGGTGTGCTGTGGACACTAACCGGGGTGGAGCAGCAATCCAGCCATGGTCGATTCTTGTTGAGGAGTGAAGGCAATCTGTTTAAACTGTCCCTTTGTACCACTTCTGTTATATTTCTGCGGGCGCACTATGAGGAGTACACAGTGTTGATTTATTGAACCTTATACAACGTTTATTGCTTGAACATTTCAAGTAAGATTTGTATAGTGTTATGTATATGCATTTGTCCATTATATAAAGACCCAGGAGTTTTATATAACATTTAAGTCTAAACCCCGTAAAAACCATCACTGTCTCATAATGTCATATTGCAAATGATGTGCATATTATTCTATTTTTAAGTAAAGTAATATAAACCAAATTTTTTTTACTTAATAATGAACCTGGGTCTTTATCTTTTGTATCAATGTTAAGTTTTATTCACCATCCAAACCAGTGTGAACTACAAATCATATATCATCAGATAGTTGGCTTTTGCTGAGTACCCAGAACAGGGCTACTCGAGTATTGTGCATTGTGGAATGGGAGTTGTAGGAGAAAGGCTTTATTTAAGTTTTTGGTTCTGCTCTATTGAGGTTAAAGGGATCCCTTACCTTCTTCCAATGACCAGTGAATAGTGATTGCTGAATGCAATGGGGGGCATGCAGCACAACTCATGACTATATGCTGCAGGGGACTGGCTTGTGCGATGCGTTTGCCCATTACATTACTTCACACACTGTAGCTTCTCATTGCCCACCTCTGTCGCTGGAGCTTGGCACCAGTTCCAATTATCACACTACGTCTGTCCAATTCATGTGTTGTGATAACAGGCAATTTAATTTTTGACAAAACTCTGTCATTAATTGTTTCAATAGGAGCCTTTTGATGCACTGGCTTCCAGGACTTCTTTTCCCGTAAAGATGATCCCAAAGTTGGGAATTGTGAAATATATGCAGTCAGTTCACAGTTTGAAAGGATGTTTGATATATATGCATATATCTCCACTGAATGCTGTTTTCCCACACAGATCAGACAGATGCTTTAAGAGCTCAGAAGCATGACCATACGTCCTCATTCTAATGATGTTCTAATGAGTTCCTGGACTTCATGCAGTCACAACCCACACTATGTATTACAGCATTATAAAGTTTTAACATGTCCCCATTCCTTCCTGTCTGTGTGCCTATAGCCTCGAGAGAAAGGCCGCATGCGCTTCCACAGACTCCAGAATGTACAGATAGCACTGGACTACTTAAAGAGGCGGCAGGTAAGAAATGGCTATGTTCAATAATTGTCTTTGCACTGTTTTATTATTATCATTATTATTATTGTCATTATATGAAATGTAACTGGCAATCAGGATATTGCACAAGGACAATTTTTCTTAAGAAAAGGCCATTGGGATGAAAATGTAGGTCGTTTTTGCTAGGCCTCCCTCTTGCCAATTGTGATTGAATAATCACCAAACCGGATTGTGCTGTCTTTCACTTTATCTTGGTTTCTTACGTCATTTCCTCACGATTGTCACCAATCCCTACTTGCTAATGAATCACAGGAGGCGTGTTGACTCCTTGTCCCCTGGGTTGGGTTACCTCTCCATTTGCCCCTCCCCTTTCCTATCCCTAGTCGGGATGTGACGGGAAGAGCACAGCTCCCACTCAGCTGTAGCCAGACATGACGTCAGGGAACACTAACCAAGGCTCAAGACAAAGGAGCTATAGACACAGACAAAACACAATCATTCTGCTGTTGTTTTAGGCACATGCCAGGCCTATTTCTACTTCATCCCTATTGATCACATACACTGAATGCACCCGTTTCATCACCATCTGCACCCCTGCTTGCCAGCAGTGATTTTCTGCATGTAAATACTAGCGCTCTACTGTATAATAGATGGCATGAAAACATCTGAATTATTTAATGTTTATTCTTTATATTTTAGTATATTTCTTCATAAATTAGATTATACATTAAAATAATCACCTACTCCGTAGTCATTTTTTTGAATGCATTCCACGACCACAGTACTGTGATTTGAGAAACACTGTCGAGGTCACTGGAAATAGGTGTCCTGGAGTGCCCTCTTGGGGTGATTAAGTTCAAGTGCATCAAGGGCACCATAAGAAAAGGTTCTACATTTTCTCGCAGTTATAGAGATTGTGACCTTTTCGTTCAAAATATTTTTCTTGTGCGAAGTCCCGATTGGCAACTCAGTTTTATATGTAAACAAATATGACCAATACCATGATTTATGTGCAGTGTTCCAAATAGTATTATCCCTATATTTGTGGATTTATTTTTTCATCCGTGGCTGCACGTTTATATAACATCAGTATATCCAGAAGTGTAATCTTTATTCTGTTGTCTTTAGGTGAAACTGGTCAACATCAGGAATGATGACATCACAGACGGCAACCCCAAATTGACCCTGGGATTGATATGGACCATAATTCTGCACTTTCAGGTCAGATTTTGTGTGTTTCCATTGAGTTATTTTTCACGTCAGACACGCTACATTTGATTCAAGGGGAACTTTTAGCTTGTGTTCAAAAGGGTTATCAGATGTCGTTTCAGACAAATATTTATGTCAGTGTCGTTGTAAACTGTTTTCATGGCGGTCAGATTGTGAGCTTGAGATAAGTTTGTCTTCTCGTGAATTTAGGTGTGACTGAAAGTCTAAAATGTCAGATAATCTTACCTGGTATTGGATTACCTCGTATGACACTGTAAGGATATCTGATCCGGACTGAAATATTTGGCTTTGATTTTTATCTAAAAATGTTGTTCCCGCATTTGACCACAAGATGTCGAAGTTGGCTAGCAAAGGCTGATCTGGGATCTTTTTCTATTTGGTCTATACGTTTTGTCTGGATATCTATTAGTATTATAATTAGTATTTAACTTTACGGTTAACAAGAAAGAAAAATTGTTTTTCTATTTAGTTGTTGTAGTTATTAAACATACATGTTGGGAACTGTATTTTTCCAGTGTTTGGGATTCGTATTTTAATTAAGAAATATTTGTTCATAGTGTTCCATACATATATTTGATATGCCCAATAGTTAATGTCTTTGGTTGGACGTTTATAGGCTTTTGAAGCGATATAATCAATGTCAAACTCTGTTCTTTCTGAAAGACCACTTTGCAATAGTTGGATTTATGCTTTCATTTATGTCTGATTATTGCTATAAAATAAATAGTTGGTGGACTTTCCCTTGTCCTATGTTATATCATAACATTGATAGTGAATCATATCATATCTTATGTTTCCATGTTGCACGGGAGGCAGATCTGTGGCTTTGCCTACTGCTGTGTGGCTCTTCTAATCTATTAACTTTAATGAGATTTTTTATTTTACATTTGAAAATGTATTTAAAATACATCAAAATGCCTTCATTCTCGTTGGGGAGTAGGCCTATTTACATTTATTCTATAAAACTTATGACAAGTTTGTTGTGATTTAAAATGAAACCCCACTTGCATGAGAATCTATCAGGCTACAGACAAAGTCGCCATGCAGAGTCAGAGGAATATAAACGCTAAGTGCAGTTATTGAACAGGAGCACAGGATAATGTATCTTCTCTATTAATGGGTGGAATTTTTTAATGGAATAGGAAGCCCCTTAGCTTGAAATTACCAGTCTTTGCCGTCACATTTCAAGGCTTCAGACCTAATTTCATTGCTGCTTTAGTGGGCATGTACGTGTGTTGTGTGGCTTTTTCCAGTTATATGTTTCTGTTTTTTTTGGCTCTTCATCCTGGACTGGTTGGCCACCCCTAAAATATTACCACAGTCAACAGTCAACAGCAAATAAAGCATGTGTCTATCACACACATTCTTTTTGTTGTGGCACAGCAATAGTTTAGGTATCTATCTATCTGATCACAATATCATCTGGTGAAGCACTACCAAAGACTGAGTTGCATGTTAATATTTAGAGTTATAGATTCCTAAAGAATCTATGATATGCAGGGATGTTATGTCATAGCCTTTACTTCTTTGAAAATGTACCTCAGGGTACTGTAGATGGAACTTAGTAATTCAACACTGGAAGCAATAAAGTGCAGATCTATCTACTGTAAGTCCCGGACCCCCGGGATGAATTATTAATATCTTTGGCATAGCCTTAACTTGATTGGGTTACAGTATGGGGCAGGAATTTGCCATGGTTAGCTTAGGTCTGGACCACAGTTGAACGGAGGGCATCTCCATTTAATTCAAGTAGAATAGAATATCGCATATCTACAAAATTCATTGTTCACAAGACCAAGATTTAAATAAAAACGTTTCTCTGCATGGGCTTGCCTTTGAGGGTCTGATTAAAGTATTGTTTTAAGGGATTGATTAAAACAAATGTTTGTTTTTTGGTAAATTGCCATTGTTGAAATACCGAAAGGTACAAAAATATTTCATTTTGTTTGAATCATAAAACTTCCTGACAGGGAGCTTGGGTAATGTGGGCCCACACCTGCCCTTGTCTGTCTCACGCACGCCGTTGGGCATGATGCTGTTGTGGCTTTGGGCCTGTCTCTTCTTGACGCTATCTCTCTGGGGTATCAGGGCACAGAGGGAGAAGGGTTAGGATGAGCATCCATTGATTCTGTCTTTATAAGGCCACCTGGCAGTAATTTGACTTATCTGTGAACTCATTACTGTTTTTGGGCTGTACTCAGAGTTTGTTGAATAGCGTTTGTGGGTGTGGCAAGCTAAGGTATTTTTAATCATTCCATTGGGCTCTGTTCACCTATAGGACATTTTCATAATGTCTTTGATTATTTTGCAAAGGGATTCCAAAAGTGTGTCAGCCCTTAAGAATTCAGATTTTTTAGTTATGGATTTATGCAACTTTGTTTTCCAGAGTATTCCTGACTTGCTGTAACAGATGTTTCCTAAATTGCCACAAGCTATGTTTTCATATTTGAGCTGGTAGTTTCATTCTCTTTGCAACGGACAGTAGAGTATGTTCCCAACGACAGGTATTGCGAAGGCTTCTTTCAATGTGTGCGCTTTATTAGGTGAAACCTGAGTAGATGCGCGTGACGATGCAGTCTAACGCATCTGAACAACCAATTGTTTTACCTCCATGACAGCCAGTGTGGGTCACCCACAAAGTAAAGTCAAATGATTGAAGCTTATACGAAATGCAAAAATGTTCAATGAATAGAAAACCACTACTGAGATCTGTCTGGCCGCGTGTGCTCAGTGCGTGTGTATGTGTTTGAGTGACAACGCCCAAATCCTGAAGTAGGTGTTACCCTTTGCAAGAAACACTATTTGTTATCAAATTATTATTATTATTTAATACAGCATTTAGTCTTCCCAATATTCCTTGACTGACGCAATAGGAAAGGGTGTTTAAAAGGCCTGCCGTTGTAGGCCTAATAAAGCACACTTGTTTTTTGGTTCAAAATTGCCCCATGAGGCACAGTTGGTCAGTCTCCTCTAACTAGTGATGCATGTTAGTGAACTTGCTTTGTTACTGCAAGTTTTCTTTGTTGTATAACTACATAATGCTTAGCGTTCCCCAACGATAAGTAGTTTTAATATCAAATGTGTGCTAAGGACGCCAAGTGCCAGTTTGTTGGATGGTGTTTAAATTTTTGGTGGGACCATTTTATTCTGATGGAAAGCTCACTATTGCCGTGGCGATCGTGTCGGATAGTGTTGTTTGTCTAAGCGCCACCTCTCTGGCTTTGCAGTTGTATGGCGCTTGATTAATTGGTAGTGTGAAAGCGCTTTGTTGGCTGGAAAGGATTTGTCCTGCTGCTTTTTCTGTCTTGTTATATACAAAGCCTCTATGATAGGCTTGGACTCTGTCCGCCAGGAACGGCCTAGCCGAGCTGTCAAACCTGCTGAGCAAGGTTGTTTTTTTCTCTCCTCGTCTGGCCTAATCACTGGCCTTCACACCCTGTCAGCTGGAGATCCTGTCCCCGGCCATTTGTTACTCTCCCTCCCACCTGCCAACCCCTACCCCTTGAGTCACGGTGGCCTCATTACCGACGTGCACATCGGGGGAAATCTAACACCTGCACGGTGCCTTCCTTTAACAGCTCAGACCAAGAGGACAGGGGTAACCAGAATCAAAGTTGGGTTGCTCTCTCTTATCTCTCTGTTTCTCTATCAGCTGTGAGTTGGAAATGTGTGGGCTGTGTCCCTGCCCTGCGCGCGTGTTTGCATTTATGGTGTTTGAGTTGGATTATCCGGGCCAGAGAAATGTTTCAAAGGTCAAACAGGATTCCTGAAAGCAGCCCAGCCAGAGACGAGCAGTGACGACACAGCAGAAAGAGACCGACAAGAAGAGAGAGAGAGAGAGAGAGAGAGAGAGAGGGTGAGAGACAACATTGAAGAACGCCTGGGACGTTTCGATTGTGTTTTTACAGGGAGTCAAATACAGGAGCAGCCAGACATACTTTCTCTCGCACTGTGTCCTGCTCTGTGTTCAGGAAAGTTTACGTTTGTAGACTGGGCTGCCTGCCATTGCTCCCATTTGCAAAACAAAAAATGGCTACGTCTTTCACCAGCGGGAGAGCTCTGGACCACACTAAGTTCTATGGAATCCCGGTGTGAAAGCAAGCAAGCACTTCTGCCGGCGCAAACGCTGTCCATGGGAGAGGGGCTGCTAAGTTCAGACGGCCATGGGTAACATGTGTGGCTGTGTGAGGGGCCCTAAAGAGGATTGTTACATAGACCCCAACAAAGCTCCGCTCAGCCGAGAGCCCAAGGAGCTTCAAGGCCGGCGCTACTTCCAGAGAAAGAAGAAGAGGAAATCAGGGGACTTGACGCTCACAGGATCCCTCAGGTTTCAGGGAAGAGATAGCGCAGAGGATGAAGACACCACAGTGTCTACCAGTAGCCAAGAGGTACCAGGGAAAACCACAGAACCAGGGGTGGAGGATGGACTGATGCTGGGACCCGGGCTTAACGGCTTAAGTAGAGGGTTCTATGTCGGAGAGGTGCAGGTACTTCACCACAGGGAACCTTCCACCAGACATCTTGGGCAAAAGTTGATGTTGAGGTCTGGAAGAATTTCTGACGAGCCGGGAGGGAGAAGTAGCAGGCCCTCCAGGGTAGATGAAAGGCTTCATGATCTAACAAAGAAGTCCAGGGGGATTGCTTCTAAGGACGGTCTACTGGGGAAGAAGCTGCTCCAGAGACAGTTAAGAAGGGCTGTGAGCTTTGGAGCAGTGGAGCATATGATGAGGACCCTGAGAGGAGATAGCAAAGCTGGGAACCTCGATGGGCTCACTGAAATTATATGGAGCACCCAGATCCACCGAAAAGTGAGGAGGGCGCACACAACCTGCTCTGAGGGGACCAGGCCTCAGCGTTATTTGGATCTGACTCTGAGTACAACTACTCCTCTGGAGGTAAACTACACACAGTTTTTGTTGGGCTAATAGGAATCCAACTGAAAGTGTCTGGTGTTTATTTTATGTTGGTTTAGCTGTAATTTTCGCAGATGGTGGGATACTTTGTTTGAGTCTTTTGCAGTTTTAGTGTTCAACAAATTTATCTTGGACGTGTTTGGACGTGTTTTTAGTTTTTTTTATTTCCTTCTGTTAAGTTTGCTTTGTGGACATTGATTTGTGATTCAGGGTCCTTGCACAAACTTTCCACACTGGCAACACTCCAACTACCTACCATGTGCAACTGTCAAACCACCGTGAAGGCTGCTATATTTATACTCTGACATAGCGAAAGGTTTCCATCTTAGTCAGATGACACTGCAAGTACTCTCATCAATTGCTGTAGTTTGTCAGTTGTTTTTGTCAGAGATTAAAGTTGTGCGGCAAATACACCTTTATAATAAGAAGCATTTGATCAGAATAGATTCAATTAATTGCATCTTTCTCGTTGCGTAAGGTAGAACCTATCTTTCCCACAAGTTACATTCAGTATTTCCCATGCGTTGTTCCCAGAAATTGAGGTAACTTGGTCATTTAAAGCATAGCGCAAAATAATTTAACTAATCCTCCCTTTGCTAGTGTGATTTTCTTTGATTGATTTCCTTACTTTAAAAGTAGTTCATTTTATAGGTTAAATGCCATGTATGACTGTATTGGTTCCTGTGTTTTGTTAATACGAGGAATTACTTTGGGTTTGACCTTATTTATGACCTCAGTTGGTCTTTTAGGTCATCATTATTTAACTTGCAGTTCAACTGGTTTATTTATTACCTAGCTGCATGTCTACCCTGGCAGATCTAATGGTCACATAACATTGTGAGCCCTGAACTTAATAAGGTATTTCTCAAGCTGAATTATTTGTTGTGTTTATTTTTATCATCATGAAGGTTCACCCCCTAGTTGAACAAAAATGAACCCCCCTTTTTCAAAGGCAACAAAACAATGTTTTATAATTGTGTAGAATTTGTCTGCTGGTAGCGAATGGGTCCAAGTTAATGTTGTCACGTAATTAATGTTATTGAGAAATAACATTACGCTCCTACTCCTCTGACTATGGTCCCCTATCACTCCCCTCATGACTGATTTCATTGTGGTCCTCTGACTCTGATATTCTATGACCCCCCTCATGACTGATTTAATTGTGGTTCTCTGACTCTGATATTCTGTGACTCCCCTCATCACGGATTTCATTGTGGTCGTCTGACTCTGATATTCTGTGACTCCCCTCATCACTGATTTCATTGTGGTCCTCTGACTCTGATATTCCCCTCAGTTAATTGTCCTCCTCGGATGATTCTGTTCCCCTATAATCCCCCCCCCCCCCACTGAAAACCTTTGCTCCGTGGGTAATAGGGCTTCACGCTGTGGAATTCCCTCCCTTGCGAATACCAGATTCTCTGGATTCATAGTCATGTTTAAGAATAGGCTAAAAACGTCCCTTTTTATTCCGGCCTTCCAATTACAATTTTTTGTTTTGTCTGATTTTGTCCAGTTTTAGGCTTGCCTACTTTTCTCAATTTTAGTTCGGTGTCTTACCTATTGCTTTGTAAAGTGTCTTTGGGTGTTTTGAAAACCGCATTCAAACACAATGTATTATTATTATTATTCTGTCTTTTTATGTCGCTGACTTTAATCTCCTTTGACTCGACAATGTATTCAGTGTAGATGTTGACTCAGTGTGACCATGGCTTTGTGTTGTCTCCCTGCCTTCCCCATTAGATCTCAGAGATCCATGTCACGGGGGAGTCGGAGGACATGACGGCCAAGGAGAGGCTGCTGATGTGGTCCCGGCAGCTGGCTGATGGCTATGTTGGCGTGCGCTGTGACAACTTTACCACCTCCTGGAGAGATGGCAGGCTTTTCAATGCCATCATTCACAAATACAGGTACAGCTGCACTCATGAGTAGGGCTTCTTATGAGCATAGAATACAGTATGGAAGTAATTTAACATATCTGGAAGCTTTGGTCCTAACCAAGAAAGGTTTATTCATGTGTTTAATTCATCTTCAGCCTTATTCTAGAGTCCATTGAGGGAATTACTTAATTTGTAGTTGAAATTCTGTAATCACACCATTCATGTATTTTTGGGTATGTGGATGTTTTTTAGCCATGACTATTTAGCTCATTTGACTGTTGTTTGTTCTTAGGCATTGCATCACTGAATTAAATACAAATATTGAATCAGGGACTGTGCTCTGTCTTCACACGTTGTCTGTGTGCTTTGTAATGCATGAGCAATGTTTCATATAGTTTACATAATACACTAATATTACAGACAGATATATAGCTTTGGCTTTTCTTGGATGATCGACACATTTGTTTTCTAAAACAAGTCTTTCTTTCATTTCGCAGGCCAGACCTGGTTGACATGAGTCGGGTGTCAGTCCAAACCAGTCGATCAAATTTGGAGCAGGCCTTCAGTGTTGCCGAAGAGCTGGGGGTGGCCAGGCTGCTGGACCCCGAAGGTGAGCTTCAGTTACGCAGACATAGACCCATACACACTCTCACACGCTCACTGCTATCAGACACAACAGGAAAACCTTTAACAGACGGACTCCGAACTTCTCTTGTAACCAGTCACAACAGACGTACATTTTATCATTACATTTTTTTTTCATTCTATTCATAATATTCATAATATAATATTACTCTGTCATTTCTGTTTTGTGTCTTTCTCAGATGTGGATGTGCCGTCACCAGATGAGAAATCCGTCATCACCTATGTTTCCACGTTATACGATGTCTTCCCCAAAGCACCAGAAGGTGTTGACGGTATCAATGCTAATGTAAGTCTGGGCACCGCATTGTTGGCTCACAGACTAACAGTAGAGTTGATGCTATTACAACAGATACTGTCTTTTCATGCGTACTGAATGAGAATATGATTTGTATACTATCGACGGACTATGAACATATGTGAATTGATTGTTAACTTTTGGTTGTTAACAGGATGTTGATATCAAGTGGGTGGAATACCAGAACATGGTCAAGTACCTCAGCCAATGGATCAAACACAATGTGACCGTGATGTCAGACAGAGCGTTCCCCAGCAATCCTGTGGAACTAAAGGTAGCATAATAATACAAACCGGAGCACCGGAAACCTTTTTCTTTTAAAAAGTGCTGAATTTGACTTTGTAGCGCTATGATTAGATAGCCTTAGGCAGGTTTGATTGGCCCATGAGTAGCGTCTGTCTTTTGATATTAAAATGCTAAAGAAATAGTCAGTGCTATCAGGGCGCAGCTCCATTCACCTCGAATGAGTACTAGCTTCTGACAGGATATGGAGTTTTCAAATCTGTGCTGTTATTTAAGAAGAGTGCAGTAGGTAAGTTTCATTCTAGCTGACTAAATAATGCTATTCCCAAATGAGTTGATTTTATGGTGAAAATTGACAAGAACTTTCTATTTGCAGGCACTTTATACACAGTATTTGCAGTTTAAAGAAAATGATATTCCTCTAAAAGAGAATGAGAAGAGCAAAATCCAACAACTTTATAAAATGCTTGAGGTGAGTTTTATTTTCTCCACATAATCATGATATTGTTATTGATGTCACACAACGTTTGATCCTTTACAAATCGCATGTTTGGTAAAACAGCGTTGTTGTGTGTCTGTTTTTGATGTTGCAGGTGTGGATTGAGTTTGGACGCATCCAGCTGCCTCAGGGTTCCCATCCCAACGATGTGGAGAAGGAGTGGGGAAAACTGATTGTTGCCATGCTGGAGAGGGAAAAGAGCTTACGGCCAGAAGTAGACAGGTAAAGCATTGGACCTAATTGGCCAGATAAAAATAAATACAAAGTTAAAAAGCATTTATTTACACATACGTTTTGCATGTTTTTACAACAGCCATTTGTCAAAGATAGTGAGTCAAAAGGTGAACTTGATTGATTGATGAATACTGGAAACAGGGATGTGTTGGTATGGAGCATTTAGGAGAACGTGGTAGTTGATAAGCAAACTTATGAGACCTCAGAAATCCTGAATCTATGTTCAGCTCCTTAGCTAATTGATGTCAATTGCTTGGTTTTATAGAAGCTCTCGTCTTTCTCTCAGAGAAAGTACCTTACATTCTGGTGATATATGACCTTGAAGATTCAGTGCCAAGTAAAAGGAGCCTAAAGCTTTTCTCATGACAGTTTGCCGTCATTCCTTCAAGAGATACTTTTTTTGGAATGTTGTCAAAACATTTTTCTTCATACAACAGATTCAAAGTATTCGCTAACAAGCTAAGTGTTTTGTTAAGTGTTTTGTTGCGTTTCTGTAAACTGACCTTCCTTTACCTGTGCATATTTTTGAGACAATATGCGCATGCACATACACGATGGATGACACAGTTATGAGTTCAAAACTGTATCAAGCAAGAAGGTATTAATACGGCTGATTGATAATTGGCTGGAGCTTGCATTCCACACATTGGCTACGTTTTGACTAAATACTGTCTCAACCTGCAGTAGGTTGTCATTTCTAATACATTATGGATGCTACAAGCCTTTTTCCCCTGGGGCTACATATTCTTAAAGGGCGAGTCTCACTTTATTGGCTGTGCAGCTGTTTTTTTGCGTGGACACGTAAGGGGACTATAAATATGAGCAGATCAACACACTCTGTCCCATATGGGTCTGTTGCGGTATGCTGCGTTACCCATTGTATGGATTACGTTCACTCTGGAGTCCCTGTGCCAGCAGGTGGAGGAGGTGGAGACGGTGATAGGTTTCGTTTGAGTGGCTTGGCACAGATATAGGGGTTTATCATGAACCTGGCTTACTGCAGTAGTGTGTCGTCAGTTAGCAACAGCACACTGACCAGCTTGGGCTCCGCTGAGAACTTGCTCAATGGACCAGTTGTAGAACCCTTACTATCCAGCAGCCCAGTAATTCTTAATAACTCTGCATATGGAAGCAGGTGAGATTCAAGAAGAGAAATTATGGTTTTTTATACTTTTTATTTTATTTTTATTTTACGGAATGCAGTATCTGTGGTGAAATATACTTCTTTTATTTTATTTTACGGATTTCTCTTTTAGACTTGAGATGCTTCAGCAGATTGCCAACAGGGTTCAGAGGGACTGTGTTACAGGAGAGGACAAACTTTCGTTGGCACGAGCTGCCCTGCAGTATGTAAGTGTTGTGATCGGATACATTCATTTCGGTTGCTTTCTGACAACAACTTCCAAAAGATGTGATCCTTTTGCATTTTGCATATATTATCAAGGAGGCAAAGCGGCTTGAGGCTGGGGTCCAGTTCCAGAATGAGGCAGAAATTGCTGGATACCTGTTGGAATGTGAGACCCTCTTGAGGCAGCAGGTCCAGGACATCCAGATTCTGATAGATGGGAGATTCTTCTTTGCTGACCAAGTTGTTCAAAGGTGCACAGACATTTATCATCTGAAATAATACAAGGCTGAAATGTTACCTAAATTTACTTATCACCTAACATGTACTTATGGCCCTTCCTATGTTACTTTAGGGTGTCTAAACTCAGAGATGACCTCATGCTACTCAGGTCAGAGTGTTCCTCTGTGTATAGTAAAGGACACACCTTGACCACGGAACAGACCAAGATAATGATATCGGGCATCTCTCAAAGCCTTAACTCAGGCTTCTCCCAGAACCCAATGGCTGGCCTCAACCCGTCATTTAATCCGGCACTCATCCAAGGGGGAATGGCCACCTCTGGCTCTAACTTCTCCTCCAGCTTTACTGCAGGAATGGACCCTGGAATGGCTTCAGGAATGGGCCCTGGAATGGCTTCTGGAATGGGCCCTGGAATGGCCTCAGGAATGGCCCCTGGTCTGGCCTCAGGAATGGGCCCTGGCATGCTCTCAGCCCATATCCCTGGTTTGCCACTTGCTCCTCGTTTGGGCTACATGGAGGGTGGAGGGGGTATGGACCCAGGGGCCCTCCAGCAATTCAAACACATGCAGATCCGCAAGCCCATGGGCAAGTCTTCCTTAGGGGATCCTAACATGTCAGAGGAAGAAGTCAACATGAACTTTGTACAGGACCTGCTTGACTGGGTAGAGGAGATGCAGGTGAACATTCAGCAGTTATCACTTATAGATGGTAGACCACTACAGGAGTATTATTATCAAACCTCCTATTTAGATAATGAGAGAATTTTTCATTTGAAGATGAAGATTTGAGTGATAAGATATAATTTTCCCTCCCTCTTAAAGGTGTTAATAGATCGTGCGGAGTGGGGATCAGATTTGCGAAGTGTGGAAATGCATTTAGGGAACCACAAGAGTGCACATAAAGCCATCGACGATTTTCAAATGAGCGTGAAAGAAGCCAAACACAGTGAGGTATATAAAGTTTCTCACTTTCAGAGTTTTGTTATGATAAGCGTCATGTTTTTTTTCCTGGTGAAAGCCTTATAAGGAATGTTTACTTGTTTTTCAGATGCAGATGTCCCATCCTATTAAACAAAGTTATTCAGAAAAAGTGGGAAAGTT